>CAUYON010133020.1:0-44514 GCA_963573935.1 Arctocebus calabarensis
TGGCGGGCGCCTGTAGTCCCAGCTACTAGGGAGGCTGAGGCAAGAGAATCGCTTAAGCCCAAGAGCTGGAGGTTGCTGTGAGCAGTGTGACGCCATGGCACTCTACCCAGGGCGATAAAGTGAGACTCTGTCTCTACAAAACAAAAACAAAAAAAAACAGTGATTTCTTCAGCCTTTTATGTGCCAGGCTCTGTGCTAGGACACTTATGGTCTCCATTTTACAGAAGAGAAAACTGAGACTCAGAAGTGACATGACAAAGAGTGGATAGACCAATATACCTCCATATCTACAACTTTCCACTCTGCCACACTTGGTTTGGGCAGTTTGTCGTTTATATGACTCTAAGGGAAGAACCTATACCTCAGGGGACAGCAGCCCCACTCAATAAATCGTCCTGGATTAAGTGTTTACATGTATACGCTATAATAAATAATGCAAATAAAATTGATGCAGCTCCCTGCCCTCTAGGAGTTTTTGGTATAATGTAAGCAGCAAACATTGCAGGAGACAGAAAACAGCAAAGGTGGGAATAAAAGGGCCATAAACATGACAAGTTTTATAGGGTTTGCAAAAAATTTTTCTTAGGGAGGCCCTCATCGGTGCTCATCTGTCAGCTCTGACAGAGGGGCTGTCTGAGCTCCTGATTCACCTTGGAAAGTGTTGTGATATCCTTATCCAAAAAGCTCATTTTGCTTGACCTAAGACTGGTCAGATATATAGCACTGTGGCCAGGTTTGGGGACAAAGGATGCCCTGGGAGTGTAATGTGATGGAAGGTGAGGTGGTGATGGTCATCCCTGACATCTGACTTGGAGGAGAAAGGTATACCAGGGGACGGAAGAAGGGAATTGCCCATGAAGTTGGGGGCAAAGGAGGCTGCTGGTGCCAGGTAAGATGCCCCAATCAGTGCCAAGGACTGGGAGGATTACCCTGGGCACTGAGCCTTCATGCTGAACAGTAACTTGCCATCATCCTTTGCTTCCCCAAAGAATACTAATGCCCCAGGATGCTCCATGAAATAGGCTTTCCCTAGTGAATTCATTTGCAAAAAAAGATGCACTTCAGTTTGCAAAGTTCTACATATGGGAAGACTTGATTCTTCCTAATTCAGTGCCTCCTGGTGCATTGGATCCTGGGACCTTATTCATGTCCCATAGACCTAAAGTTACTTGGAACACAGTTTGGGGGAAAATTCCCTTCCCTTTTTACATCTGAGGACAATGGGACCCAAAATGCAGGAGTGGTATGGTTGCTTAAGATTAGTTGGTGAAGGCCTGAATGCTGGTTTCAGGTCTAGAGGTTTCAGTGGATGGCAACATAAATGCCACAGGAGAAAACAGGATGGCTATAAAGGGGAAAAATAAGGCTCTGGATAGTCTAGGTTGCATTATCTTACATTTTAATATGCTGTGGATTTGGAGAAATATTTTTTGACTATAAGATGAACACCAATGCAAAAGTGATATGCTCATAATAGCCATATACCAATCAGGGGAAAGGGAATCAGATACAGTTTATTTATGCATCTCCTTCCCCCATTGGTTTGCAAATTAATGGCAACTGACATTCTCTCTCAAGGAGCGAAAGGGAGTAGTGGAGACTGTGGCTAAGAGGACTATCCTAGGTAAAGGGCCAAGCACTTCTCAGCTCTTGGCATGTGAGCATACAGGTTGAATGTTGTTGGTTCTTTTGATTTCTCTTGAAAAGTAGGATAGACAGATTTTTCAGGCACATTTCTTTTCTTTTCTTTCTTTCTTTCTTTTTTTTTTTTTTGCAGTTTTAGGCCGGGGCTGGGCTTGAACTTGCCACCTCCCATATATGGGGCCGGTGCCCTACTTCCTGAGCCACAGGCACTGCCTCTTAAGGCACATTTCTTGAACTTTTCTTTTCAGGCTGAATTTTGTCTATGTGTTCCCATTTTCTTTATACTACATCATTCTCCTTTTTCTATTCCTTGGATGGTCAAATACTAACACTGTCTGGCAGTGGTGGGTAGAACCAGGAAGGGCAGTGGAGGCGGACGTTCCCTTGCCTAATTTGCTTTGCTTCTAGGGAGTCCCCATAGAGATAAATTGGGAAAACAGGGCTCTGGAAACAGCAGTTTTCAACATAAATATTGCCGGGTTTAAGCTAATGTGATACCAGCCTGTAAATCCAAACAAAATAGACCATTGTCCTGTGATTACTTCTCCTCTGGACAAAAGCCTCTGAACACTTGGTCTTTCATTTTTTTAACCTCTCTGTTTATGGGCCATGTTAATTTAATTCAGCAGCTCCGCCTTCAACGTGGTTGAAAAGCAGTGATATTTGCATTTCATGATTTCAAAGCCTTTCTGGTTGGCTGGGTTTCACTGAACAGGAAGGCTTTGTCCTCTTCATTCTGAGAAAGAAGAGAACAGAAAACCACCCAAACCCTTTGACATAATATAAAACACTCCCAGCAGCTACATGCTACAAACAGAGACTCAATTCCAGAACACCTGGAACAGTCCAGAATCATCTGTCTCAGCTGCCCCTCCTGCAGGCTGTGACCTCCTCATCTCTGAGATCTCATCTCTGTGGCTACCACCAGGGCCCTATGAACCCCCAGATGGCAGAGGGAGATGGAAGTTCATTTGAGCAGCTCAGTCCCCATCAGGGACCTGCCACCAGGCTGCTTTCTCTGGAGGTGCAGGGTCCTTTAGTGAAGCCCATCCACTACTCTGCGGTGCCAGGCCTGGGCTAGCAGCTCTGTCAAGTTTACCTCATTTCAACCTTACAGCCCATGGATCGGGCTTGTGGGTGCCACTTTCTAGCTGGAGAAACTGAGAATCAAGGGGTTGAGCAATTTGCCTGAGATCTCAAGGCCCCCTAGAAATGAAAATAAAGAAATTTCTTTACGCTGTTTCTCCCCACCCGCCGTGTATCTTCAGGAGATGACTTCAACTTTTAGTGCTGTGAATGAGAATGGAATTGTTTTTCTTTTTAAATATAATTGTTTAACCATACAAATAATCCATGAACCTATTCTTTTAATAAAACATTACAGCCAAGGCTTGAAGCTCCTTAGACCCCTCTACCTGACACCCTGATTCTACTCCTAAGCTCACAAACCTCACGTGCTCTCCCACTCTGTCCAAAGGCAGATCAGCTTTTGCTGTTTTTCTAAGTATTTGAGAGTATTTTCTATGTCCATGCATGCATGTATTATTTGGCACTTTTTTTTTTTAAGACAGAGTTTCACTATGTCATCCTCAGTAGAGTGCTGTGGCATCACAGCTCACAGCAACCTCAAACGCTTGGGGTTAAGTGATTCTCTTGCCTCAGCCTCCCATGTCACTGGGACTATAGGTACCCGCCACAATGCCCAGCTACTTTTTTGTTGCAGTTGTCATTGTTGTTTAGCAGGCTCGGGCCAGGTTTGAAGCCGCCAGCCTCGGTGCATATGGCCGGCACCGTAACCACTGTGCTACGGTGCTAAGACTATTTGGCACTTCTTAATAAAATGGTAATCATAGGGTATCCATCTTTCACGATTTACTATTTACTCGACACACTCATGGAGAACATAGAAAGCAGCAAGTTTAGAACCTGTCAGTCCTCCTGACCATGCCTCCTTTAGCAGGGCACCGTTTCACTCCCACAAACCATGCCGCAGAGCGGGCCTGTGCTACTTCCTGGGGCACATTTACAAGTGTTTCTTCAGAGCTGAGAAGTGGGACAGGTGCAGAGGAAAAGAACTGCTTGTTCTTATGTCCTTTCAGCTCTTCCATAGGACAGAACCCAGATTTCTTAGATTGGGTTCCCTGAAATTGTCTTTGGCACAGAAATTGTCTCAGGCAGAGGTTCACTGGGGAGTACTCCAAGGAGGGTCATGGGTAAGGAAGTGTCCAGGAGTAGGCAGAGCCCACAGGCCCCAGCAGACCCCACCAGGACCTGTAGAATTGGAATGACCCCCAGAGTTGTCTGAAATTGTTGTGGCAAGGGTGCCACATTTTATGCTGGCTCAAGTCAATTATTGGCAAAAGTGGCCTCCTCCTGGAAGAGGGCGAAATGTTGGGGGATGTCCTCAGTAGCTGGAGGATAGGTATGTCAGCCCTGAAGTGGGGACCTGGGTATCACACCATGGCATCCCCTCACCCACTTCTGAGGTAGCAGCCAGAATAGCGGCAACTACGTGTCCTAGCCCGCCTTGTGGCCACATACATGTCACTAACACAACCAGATCCTGTGCAGAAAGGTGAGCAACTTCCACATTGTGCCTTAAAGGAAAGGAGCATACTGCCAAAATCACTTCAGAGTTTTGCAGGAAAGGAAAGTGGACATTAGTGGTTGTTTAAACCAATTTTATGAGGAGTTTCTTGGGGAAAAAAATCTGAAAGTAAATGCTGACTAACATATAAGGTCACTGGGTATGTACTTACAAATGAAGTGAACAGCTGGTAATCCTGCCAAGCCTGTCCCCTCTGCCTGTACCTATCCCTGTACTTAGGCCCCCACCGGCAGGGTGTGAGCACGGCTGTTTCACAGAAATGGCTTCACACTGGGTTGGCTTACTCTCTAAACCAGTGGTTCTCAACCTGTGGGTCACGACCCACAGGAACTGTGTTAAAGGGCCACGGCATTAGGAAGGCCTAAGCCCTGGGCCCATTCTGATCCACCTGCAAGAGTTCTCATAGCACTTACGGACTGTTGTACAGGTGGAACAGAGCAAGCCTAATATGACAGCGAATAGACCCAGATAGACCCAACTAAGCCACTCAGCACCTGGTTTCAGTTAGCTCATCTCCAAAAACATGGCTGGGAAAATTAGGAAGGACTAAGGGGGCTGAATGGGTCACAGGCAGAGCCCTGAAGTCGGAAACCAGGGCGCCGTTCCCAGTGTGGCTCTCTCTCAGGAGACTCAGCAAGTTCCCAGGGGTCCTGCCTCATCTGGAAAATGGGCCCTGCTGGCCTGCAGCACAAAGGGTGGGCTCTTCTCCCAGACCTGGGAAGCGTGCAGTTAATTGGGGTTCCTCTGAGCACCACCCAGCTGAGCTGCTAGGGGCCCACTGACGGGCGGGCAGCACCAGGCTGGACTGCCTCTGCTGAGTAAATGACGGCTGCACCACAGAAACGTTGCAGCACTTTATCATCCCAGCAAGTGCCATGGACTTTATTATCAGCACTGCCTAATTCTTTATTAAAAGAATTTGTTCTGTAAAATTTGGATTCAGTCAAAAAGCCACACTTAAGGATCTAAAAGGCCACATGTGGCCCCAAGGTCACAAGTTCCCTCCCCCAAATCAACCAGGAAACAAGCGTTGGGGAGACAGTAACACTTCCCGAGACCCTGCCATGGGCCAGGAGTTCACAAATATCATCCCATTTAATCTTCTTGACAACCTGTAAGATCTGGGTATGACTACAGAAGAGGAAATCAGGACCCAAAGTGATTAAGAAATTTGCTTGCCCTGACAGAGCAAGGCTAAAACCTGCCCTGTATTAATCAGTAATAATAGCATTATTACTTATGGTAATGTTACTGGTTTGTATTTGTATGTCACATCTATTATAAGTATTATTCTAAGCACTTTATATATGTCGACCATTGATTTTGCAGGAAAACTCTATAAGGAAAATACTCTTGCTATCCCCCTTTACAAATGAGGAAACTGAGGCACAGAGTTGTCAAATTATTGACCAAGATCACACAGCAACTAGAAGTTGAAGTTGGTTGAAGCTGGGATCTAAACCAAAAGCCTGCCTTTGAAATTTATGTTCATCCACTACATCTCACCATCCCCTGCTCCCCTCCACACCCTCAGCTTGCCTGAAGAACACTGGAGCTGAAAGGGATTGCAGAGAAAACAGTACGATCTCCCCATTCTACAGATGGACAACTGAGACCAAGAGGTGAAAGAGACTTGCCCAATAATGCAGAGATGGGAGTAACCAAGCCAAGAGCAGAACCAAGACCTAGGAAATGGCAAGAAATGCATAAATTGAGTTTAAAAGCAAAGCACTTGCCACCCCTTGGCCTCAGTTTCTTATTTCAATAGATCTGGAATTCTCTGGAATCTGGCAGGTCTGACTGTGGCGTTTGGGGAGGGCCAGGCAGGAGGGAGCACCTGGGCACAGCATCTGAGGGGAGAGGAGTGGGTGAAGCTGGGAGTGGCAGCGAAGTCTCTGAGAGACGCGTGGGTGCCAGGGCAGCCCCAGCCAGGCTCGGCAGGGCCAGCAAGTCCACCAGATTCATTTGCGGGGTTAAGTTGCACCCTCTTAATATTTACTCTTTGCTGGTTGAAAATCTAATGTGAATACCTCCTGAGGATGAGGATGGTGTTGTAATCAGAACTGAGAGGCAGGCAAAGGTCGTGGTTTCAAGAACAGAGCCTGGGGTTTGCTCCTTCATTTACTCTCTGTGTGACTACGGACCACTGGTTAATCTCAGTAACCCTCTGGCTCTGCCCTGGTAAAATCATGATGATGAAGTGCCTCCATCACCGATGAGAACTCAATCCACAGACAGCCCTAAAGTAAATACACATGTCTGGCATAGACTAAGTTCCCGAGAAATGGGTACTGCTGTTGCATATTCTTACTGCTATGTGTTGGGCAGTGACCATGTACCAGACACTGGCTAAGGGCATTGTAAATATTTTTTCTTCTCCACCACCTGCTATGGCGGGTGTTACCCATCTCTAATCCACAGATGAGTAAATGGAGACTTGGAAAGATTGAGTAACCTGTGCAAGAGAACCAGCTTCTGCTGTGGTGTGTGTGGTTGCCATGGAGCCCCATTTCATCCACTGTGCAGTCTTTAGAGGGCACCCGTCACAGGAAGATGCAGCCACAGGTGCCGGGGGCCATGTGCTGAAATGCACAGGAGGCAAACTTCAGTGAAAGTGCCAGAGCGCCGTAAGTCTGGGGCACACTCAATGACCCTGCGTAAGAGTTTTTGGGGTGCCTGACTTTCTCCTTTTGCCCCACCAGATAGATCCATTCCATACTCTTCGCCCTTCTCTGTGACTTGAGAGCTAACTGCACAGCCTACATTATCTAGGTGCCCTGGCCTTTGTGGGTGATGATGAGAACTGCTACAAAGAGAAGGGAGGGAGAAGAGATAGAGTAGTTATTCCCTGGTTCTCTCCCTGCCAGCCTTGTCTCAGTCTCCCTAAAGCCAAGGTAGCTCCTTGTCCAAGGCTACAGCTCTTTTGCCTTGATCCTCAGCTCTGAGAGTTCAAACAGCTCTTGCTTTTGCTCATTTCTATGGTTCTTCTAACCCTGCTGCTAGGGTTTGAATATGTTCCCCAAAGTTCATGTGTTAGAGACTTACTCCCCATGCAACAATGCTGAGAGATGAGATATTAGGTGACCAGGTGATTGGGTCATAAGGCTCTGACCTCAAGAATGAATTAAAGGCGCTGTCACTGGAGTGGACTTCTTGTCAGACTGAGATTGTTATAACAGTTGAGTTCTGCCTTCTCTTGTCTGTCTCTCTCGCTGCTTCTTTCTCACCCTCTGGCCTTTTACCACAAGATGACACAACAAGGAGGCGTGCAGAGTGCCAGAAATTTCATATTGGACTTTCTAGCTTCCAGAACTATAGGAAATAAATATCTGTTCTTTATAAATGACCAAGCCTCAAGTGTTCTATTTATAGCAACATACCTACTTTCTGCCAGAACCCTGATCTAGACTTAAAGACTTCCAGGGAGCTTATGGCACAGGGACATTACTAGATTCATTAAAACTCACCTGCAGCTGTTTACAGAGCAGTTCAAACACTTCCATGAGTTATCAGGGAAGCCGACATCGCTCTGAAGCTCTGTGCTCCACTGGCACAAACTCACTGACCCTTCTGGGTCTTCCACTCCTCCCTTCCTATTGGGCAGGAAGTCTTTGCAGAAACAAGCTCCCAGGAGCCACCATATGGTTGCCTGGCATGGCCCAGGTTGGGTCACCCTTTGGCCAGGTCAAGCCATATTCAGGTCATCTGGTAGCCTCGTCTCTTAGTGTTAATGAAGAGGCAGAGGATTCTTGACCCTCCCTAAGATAGAGGGTGAAAGGGATACAATCTCCTGGGGCTTTAATAGTTAGCCAAAGCTTCCTGGTTGGAAAAAATTAATACGGCAAGGAAAAATAATAACTGAGAAGAGTCCAGGAAAAAATACAGGATAGGTAGAAAATGCAGAATAGCCAGAAAAAAATCATGGCTCAATTAGAAAAATGACTTTCAGACTTCGGGGCTTTTCTTCTTTCCTTTGGCCTGCCCTTTCCAACTCCTGCCAAGTTTGCCAACGAAAAGGCTGCCAGCATCCTGCAAGCAGGTGAGTGTGCACCTGGTGAGGCGAGGCGAAGACCACAGCGCCGTGCCAGAGATGAGGGAAGCAGGGATGCCACGGCAGGGGCCGCTGGTTGACCAGACGGCTTTATTAGCAGGGCCAGTGAAACTGGGCTCAGAGAGTGGTGGGTTTTGGTTCAGCAGGAAAGGCAGAGGGAACACGATGTCCAAGAAATCAGAGGCCAGCCTTTTAAGCCCCTTCCCTCCTCCTCTCAGCCTGTGGTGCCGATGCTAAGGGTGTAGATCCCCGTCTGGACTGGTGGCCTCTCCACTGCTCCGGCCTCACCCTGGGCCTTGGCTCAGTTCATTCTTGACTTACATTCACCCCAGGGTGTTCTTGGGGCTGGAATTGAAGCTGGAGGAACAACTGTCCACTTTGGGAGACAGGGGGGTCCCTGGATAAGGACTTGGATGTCATGGTGTGGGATTTGCTCCCAACTTTGCCACTCGGGCAAAATAGCTACAGTTTTGGAGTAATTTCCACATGCCAGTACTATTATGTACTATATATGTACTATTACTATACTATACTATGCTAGGAGCATTACATGGATTATCTCATTTAATCTGCATGAGATTAGTCATGAATATCTGGTGAAAACTCACCATAATGCTTTACGTTAAGGTTAGTTATTATATCCATTTTACCGGTTTAAGGAAACTCAGACCTCCGCTCTCTATCTGCAAAATCTCTGTTCATAAACCATTATGTGATCTATATTTCATATAACCCTCTGCACCTCAATTTTCCCTTCTAAAAAGGTGAGACAAACAGCTATCTCAAAGTACAAAAACATCAAAAAAGGGGCCAGAGACATAGTAACAATAATAACAACAGCTTCTAATTTGGGGGGATGGACTACATCGAGACACCAAACTGAGTTTTATTTCAATTTAAACCTCTTACCTAACTGGTTATGGGTTGAATTATGGCCTCCCCAAAGCCATGTTAAAGTCCTAATCTCTGGGATTCTCAGAATGTGACCTTATTTGGAAATCGGGTTGTTGCAGATGTAATTAGTTCAGATGAGGTCATATTAGAGTAGGGTGAACTTAATGATGTAAGAAGAGGAGAGAGACACAGAGAGGAGAGAACACCACACGAAGACACCAGGACACTCAGGGACAGGTCGGAGGCAGAGATTACAGTGATGCTGTCACAAGCCAAGGAACAGCTGGGACTGCCAGGAACAGGAAGAGGCAAGAAAGATCCTCCCTAGAGCCTTCAGACACGGCACCTGCCGACACTTTGATTTTGATCGTCTAGCCCCAGAACCGTGAAAAAATGAATTTCTGTTGTTTTAAGCTACCCGGTTCATAGTATTTTGTTACCGCAGCCCTGGGAAATAATTTACAAGTCTAGGCATTTTTCTTTCCTGTCTGGATAAATGAGAAAATTAAAGGTGTTGATTAACTTGACCAAGATCTCACAGCACATGAGCAGTAGAGCTGGGATGGACTGTTGGACTGACCCCAGGCCCTGTGTGCACTAAGCCCATACATGTGAATTCCCTTCATTGGCTCCTTCTGCCCACCCCGAGCCTCCCTTGCTTCAAGGCCCACTTTCCCCCAGAAGACTTGTCTGTTGACTTCTGCCCAGGCGGCCTCTCCCTTCTCTGAGCTCTCATGCTTCTGCAGACATGAGGCTGCCACAGCTGTGAAGCTCCTGTCTTTATGACTTCCTCTGCAGCCTCCGCCATTAGGCTAAAAGCTCTTTCCAGCCAGGATCAGGTCACATCTGCTGTTCTTCCCAGAGCTAAGGACAGGTATTTGGGGCTCACCCAGCAGCTGCCTGCCCGCCCATAGGCTGCCCCTCCCGTAGATACTGACCCTAGCCACGAGAGGCCCTTCTGCTTTACCCTCAATTGGAGAGAGCCACAGATTCTCTGGTGACACTAGACATCACTTACCTTGAACTTACTCTGACCTCTATGCTCAAGCTCTGAAGGGAAAGTCTGTGTCCATCCAGGGTGCAGTAAAATAAGCTTTCATGAGCAAGGGAAAGGTAAATTGGTACATACTTTCCCTAAAGCAAGCCAGCTGTGAACATCACAAATGCATTTTTAAGCTCATGATTTTTAACCCACTTCTAGAATCTTCCTTAAGAAAATGATCAGAAATTCCAGCTGAGATTTGTGTTAAAAAATGCTCATTGAAATACTATTTGGAAAATAAAAAACCCTGAAAACAGCCTAAATGCCTAACAATGACAATGATGGACTAGTTAAATCATGACATACTCATACAAGAAACACGCCTTATTGACTAGATAAAGTAGGGCTCCTTTCAACACTTAAATGCCACACCTGACATATTAAAAATGTTAATTCTGAAGGAAATGTAACATGGTGGGAAGATGTTGATGCTATAATATTGTGAAGAAAGATGGAGCTACGAAACTGTACATGTAATGGGATCTGAATTTGGATTGTAGACAGATGGAGATACATAACCACACACTTGCATATGAGGCACAGAGAGAGAATCATGGCAGACAGGAAGTGTGAGAGGGAGAGAGTCTCAGACTTCCAAAAGGTGATACGTAAAAAGAATCCTTTCCTTTTTGCTAGTAAGACTAGTAGTGAATTTCTTTTTCTCTTTATAATTTTCTAAGTTCTCTGTAAAAATCATTTGTATAACTCAAGTGATGCAGGGGTCAGGGACCTCTCTGCCCAGTGAGATGTCCCTGGACACCTGGACACCCCTCCCTGCACTGCCCATGATCTGCCCCAACCAATAGACTCCTCTGGGCTGCACCCATGGCTCATTCAGAGCCCTCATAGGTGGTTCTCCCTTTGTTATGCGGAGCTATAGAGTAAGAAAGTGTTGGTGCATTCAAGAGTCGAAGATTAGTCACAGTGAATGGACAATTTTCCAAAGCATCTCTCTCCACCCTACAACCAATTCATCATCTGGGAATATTTCCAAGAAAGGCTCATCTGCTCTGAGGAGCAGCTGGCTCCAGCACCTGCACACCTCTTACCTTGTTCTTAGACTTTGAGAAACAAAAGCAAGGGGAAACTCAAACTAGAAATGGTCCCTCCCAAGAGGGTAGCCGCCAGCTATATCTCAGGGACAGGCATGATTAGGGCATTTGGTGGAGAAAATAAGGGATGTACAGGTGCAAATGGATTTTCCACAGTGAGGTCACAGGAGGAGAAATCCCACCAATACAGACAAAATGAATCATCTAACCTGTTATCTTGGCCAGTCACCCAATGCAGAGAAAAGGCTTTTATAAATGCTGCCTGTCTTCCCATCTGGCACGTTGCTATAAAAATTTAAATAACATACCAAACCCACAGCACCAGAATTATCAACATCATCACTCTCTCACGGAACTCAGCTAAATGAACTCTCCTCTGTGAATTGTGTTTTAATGAAACTCACTCACTTTCACGTGTCGTTCTAGATCCTTACAACTCACCAGAAAGTGTCAAGCTTTCTAGAGAACAATTGTCACCCCCACCCAGAGCTTTAACTGTAAATTATTTTTGGCAGATTCCCTTCTGGGTTCATCCCTTAGGCGAGGGGGATTTAAAAGAGTAAAGGAATCAGACATCTGGGTTTGAATCACAGCTCCATGACTACTTAGGTAAACCTCAGTTTCCCAACTATAAAATGGAGATTAAAGATACCTCCATTAGGAGATGGTTTTGAGGATCAAGTGGAATAATAAGTATAAATTGTGGCCCATAACATATCCCCAAGTGAGTATGTTTTATGCTATGTCATCTTCCAGTCTTAGAATTCTGCCATAAATTTGGTTTGGCCACTTTCTCAAAAGCCCTAATCAGGACATTTTCGCTCAAGTTCCCTTTCCACAACTTCATAACACCCCAAAGCCCAAGTTTTCTCTCTCAGTTTTTCATCATGATTCTGAAATTATAGAGGGTTTCTTCTGGGAGAGGGGAGTGGATTAATTAATTAAATTACATTTATTTAATAACAATTAAAATAATTAAAATCTGTTCAAGAGATAAGTTTTTAAATTATTTTTTTATCTGGATATACCTGATATTAAGATTGGAAAAAATATATTATTATAAAGGGAAACTACAAACATATTTCACTTATAAATGAGCATGAAATATCCTAAACAACATATAAACAAGTTGAATTAAAAATTATTGTTCAAATAATGTACTTTGGTCAAAATTAAATCCAACTTAGGTGAGAATTAGTCTATTAGTCTATTATTTTCTTTTCTTTCACTTTTTTTTCTTTTTCTTTTCCTTTCCTTTCTGCGACCCCCTTCCTCCTTCTCTGTCTCCTTTTTACCAAGAACCTTTTAATACCAAGAAACTCTTTTATAAAAAGGAAAAATGAAGATCTTTGATTCTACTCGACCTGTGGATAGAGACAAATCTTACAATAGAAATGTCCACATACCCACAGCAGCTGTGGCAAGTCAGTCCTCCCATCCAGAAGGGGGCGCCCTTTTCTGGGGACAGTCAGACATGCTCTAACCTCACCACCAGGCTGACACAACTGCAGGGCAAAGACTGTCCCAGTGTCCTCTTACCCTAAGGAAAGAGGAAAAAGTTTTTTCCTAGGCTCACCTGTAAAATAGTTTCATTTCAAATTAGCCTGTCAGCTATCAGCACTATTCCAGACCCAATTTAAAGAAATAGGAGCATTCCATAGGAGCCCCGTCGGACAGTGCTATTCCAAGCTGGCTCACAACAGAGCCTAGGCTACCCCATAAGAACAGCACTACTGTAAGTTCAATCCCATAAAACTAATATTATTTTCATTCCATTGAGGACTAATCAGGGTTTTTTTTTTTTTAAGAGAGGTTGAGAAAGTGATCTTCAAATCAAATATTTGCTGGAAAGTGCATTTTAAGTTTGACGTAAAAGATCAAAAGCAAACCATAGGGGCACAGTTCATTGCTGAGTGTGGGCCTGCCAGCCATGCCTAACCCTTTTTTGCACAGAACAGTTTGTTTCCAATCGCAGTAGCAAATTTGGATGAGGCATGTTAACAATGTACATCCCTCTGATGGATGAGAACAGAGGGAGCCTGGCAACTTTGCTGATCATACTCCCTGAATCAAATCTTCTGGGCAGCTGCTGTCCAAATAAGGAGTATTATAGATAAAAAATTGGATAGTGCGATTACTATTTCTCTATTCTGCAGATGAGAAAACTGAGGCCTAATGAGGGGAAGGGGCTTACCCAAGCTTCCAAGTCTGGCTGGCAAGCCCCCCAGCAGAGGGAGGCTGCTGTTTGCACCCCTCTGCTCCAATCAGAGTGATTTCCCTATATTCACTTTCCCTTCTCTCATACCCACTCAAATTTAAAGCTTAGTAACAAGAAGTTTCTGTAGCAAAAATTCAAAGCCAGTGAACCTTCAAAATATGGCCTTAAATATTTTTCTGGACCCCCAGCCCCTCACAATAGCAACGTGGCTTAGCCTCAGTGAGAAGGACATTCTTTAAAAACAGGGATGGCATTTTTTAAAACAAACAGTCCCATTAGAGTGTAGCCTGCAGTCAGCTCGTGATGGAAACGGGTGCTCAGGGCTGCTTTGGCCCAGCACTAATCAGGTTCTGTGCTTGATCCTGAGGGACGGATCTACTGTATGAAATAGAGAAATGCCTCCATTATCCCTTAAATCTTTTCGCTGGATTCAGGGGTTTTCTCATAGAGGAGAAACATTTCTTGCCTGTTGGCTTCTTTTCTCCGGCTAATCCACATCAGTGCAGCTTTCTCTCTCAGTGCAGCACAGCAGTGACATTCACCTGACTGCTCCTAGGGGCATGTTGATGGTCCCTAACTTCAGCATGGCCAGGAAGCATCGGCCTCTCCTTACCACCACAGTCTCAGCTCCCTACAACCTCCTCCTCATTCTCCACCCTCCTTCCAGTTGCCCAAATGCCTTCTGCCTCTCTTGCCTCCATGCTGTGTCCCTGCCTGGACTGGCCTCCCTGATCACCGGTTCTCCCTTAAAACTATTAATAACTGACTCCTGTTTGACCTTCCAGATTCAGCTCTTTCTGGAAGCTTTAGGTATTATACCCTTTCCAGGGAATTGGGTAGCCCTTGTATAGCTCCTGAGGGCCTCTGTTTTATCCTGGTGACACTGACCACACACCGAGTAATTGCCCATTTCTGGGTCACTCGCTACACTAGAGAAAGAGAAATGAAATCAAAGAAGTGAGAGGTCTACGTTGACTACATCTGCTCAGGAGTGCTGCCTGAGCTGTGTGGAGAAGAAGGCTTAAGATGCGTATTGAGCTTGGTGTGAAATGATACTACAATCAACTGACTGTTTGCCATGGGCATAGTATCAGAGTAGGGAGTGCCAATGTAGCAATAGACTGTGAGCTGCCTAAAGGCATCTTTGGAGCTTTGCTATACGTAGCACAATGCCTGAAACATAGTAGGTGCCCAATAAATATCTTCAAGGGGATGAATGAAGAATATAATATCTATTACTTATTAAGGGCTCATTAAGTACCAAGCACCAGGTCAATTGTTTTGTTTATGTTATTTAATCCTCAAAAAATGCCTATGAATTTATAGGTATATATATAAAAAAGACAACAAATCAAGACCTGGAAATAAATTAGGTAAATGGTTCAGGGGCTCAGAATTTGACCCTGCTCTGTCTAATTCCATGGTGACTGCTCTTTCAACTCAGCTGCACTACAAGAAAAGACATATTCTCTGAATGCTATATTCAGTGCTTCAGCCTAGGAAGCACCAAATTTTGGTTTTTTATTAAAACCTATCTTGAATCAGAGCTGACATGGGGAACACTCCTGGACAATGGGGCTTTCTCCTGGCTTCAGGATCTTCCTGAAAACAAGGATGCAGGTGACAAAGCTCAAATTGAGACCCAGGCCTATGTGGGAGAGAGAACAAAGAAAGAGTAGACAAATGTGGTCATCACTCCCCCATGCTGGGCTTTAGGTCCTTACCCCCAAAATAAGGGGGTTGGACTTGGAAGCTCCAGTGTTGTTTATATCTCAGGCAGATTATATGTGGCTTACAGAGAAAATACAAAATCATACACAAAACGTAGAGAAGTCTTTTCAGATCTACTGATTGAAGACATTATTTCTAAAACCAAAGTGAGCATAGCACAATTTGCGTTTGGGAATTAGACAGATTGCGTCCTAATCCTAGCTTTGAATTGTAGCAGCTGTGGACCATGAGTGAGTTATTTTATCTTCCCAAAGCTCGGCCTCCTCTCCTATGAGATGGGATTCATTAGGCCAGTGGCTTTCTAATGCAGTCTGGAACTAGGAGTATCAGCATCATCTGGAAGCTTGTTAGGCATGCGGATTGTTACTTACTACCCAGAAGTGTTGAATCAGGAGCTCTGGGGACAGGGTCTGACACTCTGTGGTCTAACTGGCCCTTCCTGTGATTCTGATACACGCTAAAATTTGAGAACCACTGAATTAGGACAGTGTCTTTCAAACTTTTATGACACAACCTACAGTAAGAAATTTACTTTTCATCATAGCCTATACTCACACATACATGTTCATAACTTGAGACACACATTTTATGAAACATTCTTCTTGCTTCTTGAAATGCTCACTGATATTTTCTCATTCAATTCCATATAATTTTGTCCTGTTTCATTTTCCAAAATGCTAGTTTCAACCCATTAAGTTGATTTCATGACCCACTAATAGATCCCAAGGCATGTTTGAAAAGCAATACTGATCTAAGCAGTCTCTTCTGAGTTGAGCTGATCAGAGAGATGTTTGTAAAATGCCTGGTGTGCTGGCTGTTGCATAGCAGCTTCTCAATTAGTGGTAGCTATCCTCCTCCTCCTCCTCCTCATCATCATTATTAACAAATTACACAGTGGATAGAAGCATCTTTAAGTATTTTAAGTGAAATGAAATTCAGGATAATGCCTGAAACCACAAAAAATGCCCAAGTCTCAATCCTCTTCTTTTGCGTGTGCTTATGCATAAACCCAAGTTCATCTTTTCCTAGGAAATCCCTTCAAAAGTCATAATTACTCTGATTCTTGGCAATAAAATAATCATAGCACTAGAAAGAACCAGTGACTGGGGAGGCAGGGTCCGAGATGATCGTTCTGTTGGGGCTAAGAAGGGAATCTCCGTGGTGCACTGAGCTTGAGTGGGTAAATTTCAACTTGCCCATGGCATTTACTCAACACTTCAGTGATGAGAAAACAGATCTCCACTAAGGGGACAGATGGCCACAAAGGAGCCAAGTGAGCTGGTTACAAATTACAACAGCAGCACCTGAATTCTGCAGACAGAAGATGCTGCAGTACTAATCACCCGCTCCTGGAAAATCAGACCTGAATTTAATTCTGAGGACCTGGAATCATGAATCCCGTCAGAAGCATGCTGTACATCTCAGCTCTCTACTGCATGGAGAAGGAGATGAGTGCAAAGACCCTGCTCAAGAAGAGAAGGGGAAGTTCTCCTCCAGGAGTGCCAGGTGAGATATTCCCTTATCTAGGAAGTTCATCCCAGATTCTCTCTACTTCTAAGGAAATGTTTAAACAATGACTTCTAGTAACTACTATTTGGGGATCACTCACTATATGCAAATTAGGAAATATGCCGAGCACTTTATTTTTTTAGGTAAAGTAGGATTGCAAATAAAATTTTTCAAATGAGGAAAGAGGCTCAGAGAGGTTAACTAGGTTATCCAAAGTCACAGAGCTGGAAAATAAAGAGATTATATTCAAACCCAACCCTGAATTCTAAGTCAGCACCTATTTCTTCAAACTTTTCAGCTGAATAAGTTCCCTGGATCATAGGAAAAGGAAGGAAAAAGAAGAGAAACTAGGATTTGTTGAGTATTGACTTTGTGTGAAACACCATGCTGGATGATTTCTAGAAATCATCTCCATCACACTATTCCTTTCAGATTACCACCCCATTTTCCAGATGAGAAAACTGAGACAAAGAAAAGTTAAGTATCTTACCCAGAGTCACACAATTTCAAAGCAGGGAGACAGAGCTTTAATCCTAATCTCTCTGGGCCAGAATCTCTTGCTTTCTCTCCTATACCATTCTGATTAGAATTGTGGAAGGGCTTCTCCTCCCCCCTTCAGTCCACTCTATCAGTTACTGAGTTAGTAATCATCCTAAGACACAAATCAGGCTATGGCACCCTCTGGCTTACAAACATTCTACGGCTTCCAAGTACCTAGCGAGTACTTAGCCTGGCGCCTCAGTCTGATTCCAAAAGGCTTTTTGCAAGTATTTACACCCAATACTGGTTTTCTAGCACAAGTAGATACCTCTACATCCTCCTGACCCAAACTGTCTTCTATACCATCACAAAAGCATTTTTTCTAAACTAATGATTGATTATTTCACTCCTCTGATTGAGCATCTTAGACGGCTCAATGGAGATACCTGGTCTACTTGCTGTCATCCTTCAGACATTCTCATGGTAGAAAAGGGGACTACACTCCATGTAGTCTTTCTTGGGGTGAGCCTACGACCAGGCCTGGCTGATCACATCTGTGAGGTCACAGTGGTTGGGTCAGGCATGGGCAAGTAACCTGCAATAAGCCAATCGATCCACTCAGATGTAGTCCTAGCACTGTGCTCAGACGCTTTCTCTGTTCTGTGGGACTGAGGATTTTAAGCGTAGGGCTATCCGCAGCCATCGTGCATCACAGGAGAGACTGCTTGCTCCTGAGGACACAGCTCGCAGAGAGACGAGATGCCAAAAGGCAAGCTCCTAATGACACGGTCCATGTCACCCCTGAACCCAGCCTGGCCTGAGAGGAAAGCTCTCCCTGCTCAGTTCAGTGACACAAGCCATTCATTTCTTTATGCCTGCACACTCACAGGTTGGGATTTCTGTGACTTTCTTTTTTTTTCTTTTTGCAGAGACAGAGTCTCACTTTATCGCCCTCGGTAGAGTGCCATGGCGTCACACAGCTCATAGCAACCTCCAACTCCTGGGCTTAGGCGATTCTCTTGCCTCAGCCTCCCAAGTAACCGGGACTACAGGCGCCTGCCACAACGCCTGGCTATTTTTCTGTTTTGCAGTTCGGCCAAGGCCGGGTTTGAACCCGCCACCTTTGGTATATGGGGCTGGCGCCCTACTCGATGAACCACAGGCACTGCCCTGGGATTTCTGTGACTTCCAACTGGAATTCTCCTTATTCCTAGAGGTGGGAACTGACGCAGCTCTTCCCTGCCTTTAGCATGAACTCAGTCTCCTGAGGGACCTTGCAGGCCTGAACAGACCCCAGCCTACCTTTCCACGCTCATCTCCTATCACTCTCCCTTGCCCTGAGTGCCACATGGCACCACCTGTGCTTACACACTCAAGACTTCTGCCATTGCCCAAGCTGTTTCTGCCACAGTAACTCACCCAGTCCCAAAGCCAGTCCGTGCCAGAGCCTCACTTCCCCACCTCAGCATCTGAATTCATGACCCCCGTGGAAGCTGCCTCTCAGGGGTAGCAAATGGGACTGTCGCATGCTGGGACAGGAGTCTGGGTTATTGTTTATCTGCTGTGTAGAGAGCTGGTTGGAAACATGGGTTCAGGAGCAAGGCTTCTTGGGTTCAAATCCTGATGCCACCTCTTACCAACTACAGGACTCAGACATCTTCACATCTCTGTGCCTCAGTTTCCTAATCTATGTAATAGATTCTACCTGAAGGGTCATTGTATGGATAAATAAGTTAACAAAAGTAAAGCACTTAGACCAGTGCCTGAGTCACAACAGGTGCAGCGGAAGCCTGAGTCATTATCACTGCAAATCTGGAGGGGACAGGGAGCCCTGGGATATTCCTGGGCAAGTTCTCGGGCCTGCACAGGGCGAGGCTGTATTTCACACTAGTGTGTGTTTAGACACAGGAAGACTTTGGCTGCACTCTCTGGGTGCAGGGGACGATCTCCTGCCCAGTGCTTCCTCTCCACTGGACCCGACTTCATATGGGAAGGGACTCTGGGAGCAGCTGCAGCTGGCTGGTTGCCCAGCGTACCCACTGCCCGCTCCCAGCTGTGATGTGGCTTCCCTGGGATGACCTCTCCTCCACACACTTCAGGAGCAGGGCGTGAGCCACTCCTCAGGGGGCAGCTGTAGGCACTGGGCACAAAGGCCACTCCAGGGCCCCTTCCACTGGTGAACTGCCGCCTCCCAGATGCTCTCTTCTGGCTGGGCTTGCAGACTGGTGAGGGCAGGACACCTGGCACGCAGGGGCACACCTGGCACCCAGGGGCACACCTGCTGCCAGACCGTGAGTGGGAGGAGGGGCCGACTGGAGTTTGCGGGGACAGGAAGGAGGCCTGGAGCAGCCAGAGGGCCTGCTGGGGAGGACCCGCCTCCTTCCCCTCTCTAACTGCTGCCGGCCATGTGTGCCCAGAGCCCCTCCTGCATCTCAGCCTCTTCAATTCTCTATAACTACTTCTTGGGGGTAAAAAGTGAGTTTGCATCTGGTCTGACAGATCCTTCAAGGCAGGGGTTGTGTCACACACATCTCTGTTTGCCCCTCTGCCCCTACAGTCCTGCCCCCAAACTCATTCTCCAATCTGTCTACTTCTCCCCATTTGCCAGTTACATGGGTCGGCATCTCCTGCTGGGAGGCCTGGCCTCCCTGCTACCCTTCTCTTCCACTCCCTGCAATTCATCCTTCACTTCATGGGGCAGCCCGAGTGTAAAATGTAAATCAGAGGGTGTCACTCCCTGCTTAAATCTCTCATGAGGCTTCTCATCTCACATTGCATGTGAAGCTCCCACACTGTACCCCATGGTTGAACTAATGTACACAGCTATGATTCAATAAAAAAAAAATAAAAAATAAAAAAAAATCAAAGAAAGCCTATAAGACTAAAAAAAAATAAAATAAAATAAAATAAAATTAAGCCTTTACTCCTGGCCAAGGCCGGTAAGGCCCTCCGTGGTCTGGCTCCGCCCCTGCTCCGTCACTCTTCCAGAAACACCGACCACCGTCCTCCTTCTCATCTTCGCTAAGCCAGCTCCTGCCCCAGGGCATCTGTCCTTGCAGTTTCCTCCGCTGACCCGCAGCTCCCCAGGTGTCCTGACCAATCTGAGTCAGCCCAGCCGCCTCACCCTGCATTTTCTATCATGTCATTCTATTTGGGTTTCCTCACTGTATTTATCACGACTCCTTGAGATGGCATTCTTGCTATTGTTGTTTTCTTCCTTTTTATTTACATTTTGCTTATGGTTTTCTGCCACCAGTAGAATACAAACCCTGTGAGAGGAGAGATGTAGTCTGTCTCATTTACCTTGCTAGCCCCAGAGCCTCGAACAGGGTCTAGTACATAGTGGGAACTTGGTAGATATTTTAAAATGAATGAACGGGCTGAACAAGTCAACTGATCCTTTCCCTATGTGACCCTGTTTTATAGCAGAGTTGAGGCCTAGGAGGTATGAAGAGTGTGGGTGTCTCCGAGGATGGGACCATAGGACTTCGCATCATGAGGACCTTGAGTCCATCTCCTGTGTGCCTCCCCCACTCCACCCTGGTTAACAGGCAAGGCCACTGGGCAGCAGAGTCTAGCCTGGGCAGGGGCAATCCCTGTGTCCCAGGAGATGCACTCAGGGGAGAGCCAAGAGTGGAGCTCTAGGGTCGGGCGGGCCTGGTTCAAATCCTGTCTCTCACACTGTGAGCTGGGAGGTCAGGTAAATAATTTATTTTCTCTCTATGCCTCCAAAAAGTGTAAGCTTCAACAACTTGGGTTTACTTGTGGATACTGGAGCCAGCAGTGTCTGTAGAGAGAAAGCAGTCCTTCTGGCCTCCTGAGGTTGGAAGCTAAAGCCAGCTGCAAACAGCTGCCTTAGGGCTGGCCAAGAAAGAAAGTGGGTCTCGGGGGAGCGCTGAGGCCCCAGACGTGCTGTGGCTCCTGTTTAAGGAGGGATGGGCATTTTCTTCAGGCCCATCCCCCTTCATCTGTGAAGTGGGGGTAATAATGGCTATTTTTTAGTATTGTTCCACACAACAGAAGTTCTTTATTATTAACAATAATCATTACTATTATTTCACAGAGTAAATGAAATGCCTATGGCTCTGAAACAGTACCTGGCCCCTAGCAGGTGCTCTTTTGATGGCTACTATGATTTGAGATTACAGGAGGGAATATCCCAGGAGCTCCTGTGTATCCCAGGTATCCTTTGCTTTCCTCTGCCCATCAGTAGATGCAGATCTCTGATTATGTTTTTCAGTGCTGGCGCTGCACCTGTCTGGTGGGAGTAATCCAGGTTGCCTGGATGACACCAGTACACCTCCAAGGTGCTGAAACCCCAAAGAGCAGGAGCAGCTAGTGCTGCCTAGCTTGGCCTCCTTCCTTCCCCCTGTATGCACATCAGGCCTGAGCCACAGCCAGGGGAGAGAGGATGCCTCTGCCTTCTATTAGTTAAACACCATGGCAACCGGGAAGGTCCCCAAATATCAAAAGCCTTCTAATGCAATAGGTTCTGGTGCATTGCTCAAGGCTGAGAGCCATTGGCAGAGGACTGTTTCACCAGCACAGACATCACGCTGGAATTTGGCTGATGGTTTTTCTCAAACAGCACAAAGGTGAACGTACAAAGAAGGGGGAGTTATCATAGCTCTGAAGAGCCTGGGTTCTATTGGATTCTAGCTCCTAGACTTCCTAGCTCTGGGGCCCTAAGACAACTTAATTTAGGTCTCATCATGTTTCATCCTCCATGAAATGAAATATTAATAGTGTACATTCCTTGAGATGCTATGGGTATATTGAATCATTCATTCAACAAATATTCATTGAAGCCCTAAGTGCCAGGCATGCCTGGTACCTGTTCTTGCCTTGTAGCAAGGACAGCCGAGTGGGAGAGACATACTGACAATTATGCACAATTCATTTAATTTCTTCTGTGGCAGTTGCTATGAGTGAAATTTACTCGGTGCTACGAGAGCATATAACAATCTAAAATGTGATTATTCTGTCAATAAATATTTCCTGAGCCTCTACTATGCACCACTTATAGTTCCATGTGGCAGGGGTATATTAAACAGCCTCCCACCCGGACTCCCGCCTTCTACATGCAGCCTGCTCCATCATTTCACACCGCAGCCAAAGTATGCTTAAAATAAAAATCAGATCACACCACCTGAGTGCTAGGACTTCTCCAGTGCCTTTCAATGGCACTTGAAATCCAAACCCAACGTGACAACTTACCTGAGCCCACCTGGCCCTCTGGCTCCTCCCAGGCAGCTCTGCTCCTCACTGCGCTCAAGTCCAGGGGTCTTCAGGTTCTCACAGGTATCAGAAGCACCTGGACAGTTTGCTGGGCCCCATCCGCAGAGTCTGACTCATAAACCTGACATGAGGCCTGAAAATTTGCATTTCAAACCTGTTCTCAGCTGAAGTGACACGGATGTTCTTGGTCCACTTTGAGAACTGCTGCTTTAGCCACACAACCTTCTTTTCATTCCCTGAAGACATTAGGCTTGTCCTCTCGCAGGACCTTTGTACATACTGTTTCTCTATCTGGAATGTTCCTTCATCTCCCAATCTCCCCTGGCCGGCTCCTTCTCAAATTAATTGCCCCTTTCTCAGAAATGTTACTGTAAGCCACAGCCTACTTTACTGTTTTCAGTGACATGTCCTGTCCACTCCTGATCACAGTCCCTGGTCTGTCCCGTCTCCCTGACCTGCTGTCCTGTAGGCTCCCCAAGAGAAGGGCTGGCTCTGATTTTGCCACAATTTAGCATAGCACTGGCATCTGGTGAGTAATGAATAACCATATTTGGAATGAACAAGCCTGCAAACAAACAGGGTCCCTGCCCTCAGCAATCTTCCAGGTTAGATATCACATATAAAGTTGCAGGTCCAAGACACAGGAAATAACGGTTGTCATTAACTACCAATCCTCAGGGTAACGGGTTGACGAAAATGCCCAGTCCTCCTTAATAGGAGCTATGGAGAAAATGTGTTGCCCTCAAGGCTCCCCCTGAGAGCTACTTTGTTTAGGCAGCTGTTTGCTGCTTGCCTTCAGCCTCCAGCTTTAGGAGGCCAGGTGGATCCCCGTCCGTCTGCAGACGCCACTGCCTCCAGTGTTATCAAGTCAGCCCCAAGTTGCTGTAGCCTGACCTTTCAGACAACAGCCCTTCTTCCAGTTCCCTTGCTCTGCCCCCTCGTGGGAGGGAATCTGACCCAGCCCTTCAGCTTTCTCAGTGCTCTTAACAGCCTCTGAGACGCAGCATCAGAGCCCCGTACCTCTTGTTTCCTTAGAACCAGCGTGTCTCTGTAAGAAGAATCTGTGTCCGAGGCCATGGTAGAGAATGTGTCCAAAATTGCTCAGGAAGGCTATTCAGAGGTATAAACGGATGGGCAATTAATAAGGAAAAATGATCGTAATGGCCTCCCCGCACATAAAGAAGTTCAATTAAGGCACAATAGTGACAGGAAGGCGGATGGATGGCTCCGGACAGGCTCTCTCTTTCTCCTTCTAAAGGGCTGACTCTGGCCTTGAGCAGGAGACAAAACCTTAGAGTCATTTAAAAGGATAAAGGGTTTAGATTCATGGCTAGAAGGATTTCAGGAGGATGAGACAGCTGCGGGCACCCCAAGGATTATGTGCAGAGGCCGGGTCAGGCCGCTCTCCCAGCCCTGCACCTTCAGGAGCAGAGGGGCTGGCAGCTCAGTGGGGTCTCAGCCAAAGATATGACAGTCACTCTGGAGCTCTTCAAGCCAATTTGAGGAGAGTTAAGGGAGGTCTCAAATGACTCACAGGTTTAGGGGATGGGGAGCAGTAGGGTGTTTTTGGAGCAGGCCAGTTTTATGGCAGACAGGATTGTGACAGATCCAGTGGGAGGCTGGAGCCCTCACAGAGCTCCAGAGAAGGTGGATCAGATCGAAGATTAGCTCCTTCTGGACTGAGCTACCTTTGCCAGCATGCTGGAGGGATCAGCAAGGCCACATAGATGACACACATTTTTAGGCAGATACATCCATAAACCATGTCAGAACAAAGACATTAACATTGTCTCTAAACATGTTTCTAATGTGAGTTTAAGGTTAAAAATCAATTTTCTTGAATCCATCTAAATCTCACTTTACCAGGATCCCAACCACAGCCCTCCTGAATAGTGCCTTTCTCATGCCTCCAATCCCAAAAGGCTTGCTCATTCTTTGGGCCTGTATTTGTTGCCCTTATTTGACTCCACCTTTATCTGCAATCAGCCAGCCTCCACATGTCAGTTTTGAACACCTGCAATGTGCCAGGCACAGGGCTAAACACCAACGCTCTAGAGAACCTTGTGTCTAGAATAGACACCATGAGTGCTATCTGCAGTTAGAGCACAATTGATAGCAGTGGGTAAACACAGGCACTGCACTGAAGTAGTTATGACCCCAGTATTTGAACTCAAACTGCCTGGGTTCAAACCCCAGCTATTTACTGGCCACTTACTGGCCATGTGACTTTGGCTTCATGTGCTGGTGATCTAGTTACTTAAACTTCTTTGTCTGAGTGTCCACATCTGTAAAATCTAGTCATTCTGGTTTGCATTACTATATGTAAAAAGCTTTGACACACTGTAGCCACTATTTAAGTGTTTTCTGTCTTATTATTATTAGGAAAGGAGAAATACAGATGGTCCCCACCTTACATGGTCGACTTAGGATTATTTCACTTCAGTGTGAAAGTGATACAAAATTAGGAGATATGTCAAGTATCCATACAACCATTCTGTTTTTCACTTCCAATACAGTATTCAATACATTACATGAGATAGTCAATGATTTATTATAAAATAGGCTTTGTGTTAGATGATTTTTTCCCAACTGTAGGCTAATGTAAGTGTTCTAAGCATGTTCAAGGTCAGTGAGGCTAAGCTGTGATGGTCAGTAGCTTAGGTATATTAAATGCATTTTTCACTTATGTTATTTTCAGCTTACAATGGGTTTATCAGGATGTAACCTCATTTTATGTTGAGGGGCATCTGTACGGGATGGTGGAAGAGAGAGAGAAGAACATTTTCCACCCAGATAGTGGGTTGGCAGGGGAAAGTGGCTAAAGAAGAAACCTGTCCTAAAGGTAAGGGTGCTGTTTTTGGAAGACAAAGAAGGCGTGGACCTTTTCCTGTGGTCATTTGTCTGTGGTCACCTTCCCAACATGTAAGCTTTGTTTTGTCTTCCTCACTCATTTCCATATCTAAGGGCCAGCACGGTACCTGGCACGTGGCAAGTTTTCCGTAACTATTAGTGAAATTAATGTTTTTTAATTTCCTTAAATTTACCATCAGTTGGACTGATCTTTGAAGGGCTATTGACTTAGGTCGAAAGACTAGAGAGGAAATGAAAAGGAGGCACTCTGCACCTTTGCGCTTTTTTTTAATCTAACATAACTGACTGGACAGTCACAGAATGATGAGAATCATGGAGTGAGGATGAAACGGTTGACAGCTAGGAAGACACTTCATGGCAGAGATACTTTCCTTCAATGGCCTCCTTTCTTTAGGATAAAGAGCCCGCCGTTGGTCTGGCCTCCGAGGCCCCGATGACCCACCCTTGTGCACCTTGGCAGCTACAGCTGCTCTCTCACAGTCCAGACTCCAGCCAGCCTTCATGTCCATGAATTTTCTTCTCTCCTTCCCTCCTCTAGAACTCCCTCTCTCTTCTCTTCCTTCCTTCTAGGACACTCCAGGCTATCTTCAGTCCCAGCTGAAATATCCTCAAGGCAGGCAGGACTTTCAAATCTCTATAGGTCTGACGGTGACTTGCCCTCCTAACATCCTACACGCCTCCTTAGTATTTGCAAAATTGCTTTTTTAAAAAATCTCTCTCTTTCTCTCTCTAGCTCTTGACTGTGAGCTCCACTGCTGTATACTTAGAGCTCAGCACAGAGCTGACCAATAGTAGATGCTATTGGAAGTAAATAGCCGTTGGAAGGAAGGAAAGGATGCAAGGAAAGCAGGAAGAGGTGGGGAGAACCAAAAAGAATGCTACAGTTTTCAGATCCCCATCCTGTCCTGTCATGCTTTCCCTAGAAAAGCAGATAAAGGCTTCTTGATGCCCTTTATTACGGATGTCTGGTTAGTTTGCCCCAGGACAGAATGAAGCCACAGATCTTAGATACGGATGGACAATGGGTCTGTCAGAGGGTAATATGCTTCCCTTTCCGTGGCGTCTCAGGTTCTGTGCCACTCGGGGGATAAAAGTAGTTCTCTAGGAATATCTGTGAGTCATAAAAGAAGAAAATGATAGAGGGGCAGATCAAGGAGGGAAGGTGGGAACAACACACAGCAGCCTTAGGACTCAGTCCAGAACAAGGGAGAGAGGGAAGGATGCAGATGGGAAGAAGGGACAGATAGAGTGAGGTCCCCGGGTGCTGTCAGCTTCCCCTGTGCTCCAGGATGGAGATAAGCTGGGGCGAGCTAATGCTGTCTCTCCCTGTATATTACATGGGGCAACTGGAGAAGTCCCTTCCTGGTGGTTATTTACTAAGTGGCCACTCCCAACAGAAGCTTCTAAGTCATTCTGTCTTCTCTGTCCATAACTTCACACCTCATTCGGAAGTCCCTCCAGCCTTCCACCGAACCTGATAGGCCCCAACAATAACCGGCCAGGTGCCATGATGCTTGGGTGTCCTCCACAGGGAGGCTTCAGGACCATTAAACACGACTCAGTTCTTGAGAGAAGAAAATCCATGCCACTTGGTGAAAAAGGTACACAACCACGTCTCTGGCAAACCAGAAGATTCAGCCAAGCCAGCCATGTGATTTAGTTGTGAACGACAAAGTAGCATAGGTTATACAGGAAAATCTCATTAATTCAAAACTCAGGAGACCAGACATTAATCCGAAAGTCAAAATGAAACTATGAATGTGTGGTTTCTGATATTTTTATTTAAAGGGCATCTTTGTCAGCTGGGAAATAGCAAGCATTCTGAATTATGTGCTGCTTTGAATAAGCTGTTAACAGATTAGGAAAGTTCTTTTGCTATTTTTTGCTGCAGAACATAACAAATGACTTCAGGACTCAGCAACAGTGATTTCTCTGGGCTGGGTCTGACCAGCCCAAAGAGGGTAGACCAAGCCATGTTCATGCTACAAAATGGGCTTCCTCCAGTGCCCAGGACTCACAGAAATGGTCTTTAGACACCGACAAAGAGAGAATGAGAGAGGCAGGGAATAGGGGCCCTGCAGCTCTGAATGCTGCTGATTGCACGTGACCTGCTGCCACCAAGGAGTCAAATCATCATGCGCTGTGCAGGGAAATTAGGAGCCGGGCAACCCACATGTGCTCAGAGAGGATTTTTAAAAATCCATATTTACTATGCTGCTGCTCACCTGTGCTGCTCCATTGTACAGCCACGCGGGGACTTCCGAATCCCCCGTAGGCTGTCACTGTCACCCCAGAAGGTCTTTTCCCTCATTCCTCATTTTCGCAGTACTTGGCCAGTTCACTTTTTAAAATGAGGTAGCAGTGGTGAATTGAAAATGGTACAGTTTGCAGATCACAATACTTCCTGTCATGCTTTCCCCAGAAAAGCACATAAAGGCTTCTTGATGCCCTTTGTTAGGGATGTCTGGTTACTTCTCACCAGGACAGAATGAAGCCGCAAATCTTTAGGAAAGAGACATTTTCAGAAGGAAGGGGGGGAGGTCACTGGAGCATAGCCATTGACTGGCTCCGGGCAGGGTACTGGGGGCATCGAAGGGGCTGTCATGGTCCAGCCTTACTCTCAAGGAGCACACAGCCTGGCAGAGGAAAACTTAGAAACAGACTGTAATAGTAGGGGGGTCTACAGAAGCACCCCTCTCATGCTCCTGCCCTCCTTCCCCACGTACACACATCCACACATACACTCTCCCTCCATTCTTCCTCTGCCCTCAGTCAGGTGCAAGGAGGTCACCCGCAGGAGGCAGTCCCCACCTAGGGAGGGAGAGGAAGTCTCAGCAGAGACACTTTCCCTGCGCACCCGCCCTCCCTGTGGAGTTGGTACCAACACCCTCTGCACGTGGCCAGGTTTCAAACCAGGCCTCCAATTCCTCAGACGCCTGTCTTGGGGAATGTTTCAAGAACCTTCTATTTTGCTTATGCCACCATGGACAAGGCTACGCTTGTCTCTCCTCGGCACAGAGCCCAGCTGGGTCCAGCTCCCTACAAGGGACGGAGCCCGTGATGGCTCATCAGACCCAGGAGCTGCGGCTGGAAGAGAAGGGGTGGGGAGAACCAAAAATAATCGCTCAATTTCAGGCTTGCTCAAGGCTAAGTGAATTTAATAATCCATAGATCATGTTATACAAATTGCATTTCACAGTTTGAAAAAAATCATCTCACACTGCGTACAATCCTGGGTGGTTTATTTTACAAATAAATAACCGTACTCTAAGCAGCCCTATTTTCTCTGCAATCACTCTTAGAGAGCAGATTGACTCTCTGGCTCCCCTCTCTCCCTCCTTCACAGACCATGATTCCATTGCCAAAGAATCTTTATTTATAAAACTAATCATTATGTGAACAAAAGAGAAAATGAAGGGTGTTTATTGAGTGCTAACTACACGTGAGGCAAGACATAGCACGCTCTACGCTGCATTCAGTGCTCATAACATGAATCAAGGCCTGTAATCCCATTTTACAGATGAATAAACCAAGGATCACAAAGGTTACTTTACTCAAGTTTATGTAATTAAAACTCATAGCTTAGACCACACAAAACAAAATGCCCAACTAAATAGCCAATGGCCTATCCATGGAGAACCACATACCAGGATCCCCGTAAAAAATGGACTTGGTCTGGGGCAGGGATCCCCGGGGACCCTTGCCATCTCCATTTCTAGAAGTCACTTTCCAGGATACTGGTTCTATTCCTGTGTGTGCAATGAGACATCCAGGCTGCTGGGGGCGCTGGGGCAGCACCCAGGGCACACGGACTGCCTTTAGCCATTTTCACTTGTGGTGGACAACAGTTCAAGCTTAACCAGTACACTAGGAAGATGAGGTTGTCTGGATTTGGGTGTTGTGAATTGCTGATGGGGGTGGGGATGGCATCTTTCACACTCACTGCAAGAATCCAGGAGACGAACCAGGTGGAGCAGTAAGAAGGGAGACGGAAGAAGTACCCTCATCTCAGCGTATTTTTACAAATCAACCCAATTCCTGGTTGGTCCAAAAAGAGACCATCTGTGACTTACTCTGTTAGTAAGTGGAAGAGACATGGTCTCTGCCCATGAGGCAAGCTGACATTCTAAGTTGGGGATGCTTAATATCTGATTTGTGAGAATCAATGGGAATAATGATAGCTAACTACATCTCATCTTTCCCCAAACCCCTGTGAGGCAGGAAATTAGGAAATTACCATCCCCACATTGCAGATCAGGAAGGTGAGGTTAAGCACCTTTATCCTGGTGTCTCGGCCAAGAAGTGGCAGAGGTGGCATTTGAACCTACTCCACTGGACTCCAGGGCCCAGGCTCCGAATCTCCACCCTGCCCAGCTTATTCAGATGAGGAGAAGTGTTTTGAAGCAAGGTGCAAACGTCAGTGGTTATTCGGGTCCACAGGACAGTCGGATGGGGAATCTATTAGTTAAGGCTTCGAAAGAACCAGCCCACTCAATTTCAGGGAAGCCTCCAGTAAGCTGGAAAGAGACTGGCAGTGTCTTGTTTCCATTTAGTCTTGCCCATTTTGAGAAGGTTTCATGTTGTAATTGGAAGACCGATGACCTTCTTTTGCCACAGGTCTCTGGGCAACAGTGGCTCTCAGTATTCCACTTCCTACAGTGGAGTGGGCAAAGCCTTCTTGATTCTGTAAAGGGGGCACACAGGGCTGCCCCCTGGCCCAACTCCCAGCATAGTAACCTCACTCGCTCACATTATGTTCTTTCCTCACTATTGATTCCCTCTCCTTGGAGAGAAATTGAATTACAGGAACCTGGGGGACTTCAGGCACCTTGAAGAACCTTATGGCACTTGAGATGCTGGGCTGACACTGGCTCTCCCTTCACTGGGCCCAGGATATATAAATATCTGGTCCACACAAATGTCCACACAGATTGAGCCCTGGGAGTCACAGGATCTCCGATCTGCAATGAAATGGAGATATTCAAAGGGACACTGGCCCTGACAGAGAACTGGTTCTCTCCACTCTGACTCTGGCTCCCTCATGCAAGGAGCCCTGAGCAGTTCAGCAGCAGTTCAGCTGTTTGCATTAATGATGACTCTGGCGGGCAGGCAGGCAGGCACACTGGCTGAGATGCAGTCCTCACTCTTGTTATCAGATCCCCTAAAGCAATCGCTAACCTCCTGCTATCACCTGGCAGGCTGGAAGCAGCTCATTAAGAGGCAGAAAACTCCCCCCACATGTCCAAAAAACTCCATTCCCTGGAGAGCTGCCCGTTGAAGCAGATAAACCCCGAGTTGTGTCAACTTTCATTTAAACCCAAACAACCCCTGGGCCTGCTCTCTGTGTTGGTGGGGCCTGGGTTATTAATACAGAACACACACTAGGAGAACTCAGAGGGAGAGGAAAAAGGGTGCAATATTAGTATTTAAATTCTTCCTCCCTCTCATTAAAAAATCGAAGAAGTGAAGAGCCCATAGCTGTCATTCGCTGGTGGGGAAGGGGCAGGGGTTCCTAGCCAAGAGAACTGAGATCCTTGATCCTGTGCTTCAAATGATAACACTTGCTATCATTTTCATTATCTTAGGCTGAGAAAGAGAGGGTAGCTGGATGTAGAGTTAGATAATCAAGCTGTCCTTCTGCTTACATTGCTTTGCAAAGGAATTCTACAGATTAAGACGAAGCGAGCTAAGATCTGGAAGCAGTCTTGAAAGTGTACTGTGTGGTAAGGCACGATGACTCGGGCTTTATCCCACAAAGGCACTGTTGACTCACATATCCAAGTTGGGTATGCCACCCACAGAGATTTGGGGCAGGTGACTTCATCTCTCTTTATGTCTCAGTATTCCTCATCTGTTGAATGGGGACAACAATATCACCTCCCTTGTAAATTGTTAGAACGATTACATGATACAGTTGTTCCATTTAGAGTCTAATATGATAGCCAGTGCATGTGGCTTCCCTCCATCTCCTTTTCTCTCTTATTTCATCTAAAAAAAAAAAGCCAAGAGACTCACCCAAAGCCACAGAGCTAGCCAGGGTGAAGAGCAAGTGACTGTCTCCTGACACCTGCAGTTGCTCAGATATATCACCAAATTCTGCTGAATTAGCCTTGGGGAATGGGTGTGACTCAAGAGATTCTACCCAGTTAAGATCCAAATCCCAACTCCACAATTTACTACATAGCATAGGAAAATTCCATCAAGTATCTTGTATCAGCTTCCTCCATTATAAGATGGGAATCATAGCAACTTCATGAAGTTTGTGGTGAGGGTTAAAACAAGTATATTCATAAAGTGCCTAGCCCCATGCCAGGTGCATCCCAGGTGTTCAGAGCCCTCTCCCGTGCCCTCCCCCTCTGCTCTGCAGCTCCCACTGTGGCCAGCACAATGCTCCATCTGTAGGAGGTACTAAGATGCTTGCTGACCAGTGGGACCGTGAGAATGCAGTCTGCCTTTTGCCAAATTATGAGATAGGCCATGTCTATCTTAAGGACCATATTCCCTAATGTGCTCTTCCTGCTGCTCAGTTGCCTGTTCCAAACCTGTGCACCATGTTCTGAAACTTTTGCATGTCTCTCCTCAACCCAGGGCCAGACCACAGCCCACCTCTCATTGCTCAGTGCCCAGCAATCCTGTGGCAAGTAATGCTGCTGTGGCTGCTGCTAAAGATGAAGGCAGTGGCAGCAGAGATGATTAACTTGTGGTGGTGAACTTTTAGAGAACTCTTACTCTGTGCAGATGCTGTCCTATTCTTTATATAGATTTCCTTATTCAAGTCTCACAATATCCATATGACCCATTTTATAGTTTAAGTAGTTTAGCACAGAGGCCATAGAGCTAATGATGGAACTCAACCTAGGCTTTCTAACTCCAAAGTCCCCAAGGTTAACCACTAGAAAAGCCTAAAAAGGGCCTCCTAGAGAAGCACATACTCTGAATAATTAATAACAATAGTAATAGTAGGCTTGGTGCCCAGAGATCAGTGGTTAGGGCATTTGCCACATACACTGGGGCTGGCGCGTTGGAACCCGGCCCGGGCCTGCTAAACAAAAATGACAGCTACAACAAAAAAATATCAGGCATTGTGGCGGGTGCCTGTAGGCCCAGCTACTTCAGAGGCTGAAGCAAGAAAATCATTTATGCCCAAGAGTTTGAGGTTGCTCTGAGCTGTGATGCCACGGCACTCTACCAGGGGAAACAAAGTAAGACTCTGTCTCAAAATAATAATAAATAAAGCAACAGTAGCAGTTATTAAGTAAACACTAGCTGGTTTAACAGATCAAATCTAAACTCTTGGTGGCTCCATGCAAAGAAAATCCATTCCTGTTTCATGTAGAGTTCAGTGCTGGGGTGAGAGAAGAGCTGGTGCACCAGCTGTTCAGCAGCCAGACGGGTGGATTCCCTGCCGTCTTCAGCACATGGTTAAACTACAGCAAGGACATTTTATGACCCAGCCTAGAAGGGGCGTTACAGCTCTTCTACCCACAGTCCATTGGCCAGAACATGGTTGCAGGGGTTGCCCAGATGCAAGAAAGGCGGAGCCAAGAAGTCCCTGACTGGGCGGGGCTTCTGAGCAATAACTCTTCATTGTGGAAGGGGAGCACTAAATTTTGGGAGACAGCTAGCCATTTCTGCCACAAACAATACTAGCAGTAATAATAAAAATAAAGACAATCATCAAAGGAGCTATCTTTTGTTAAGCACTCACTATGCATAGACACCAGGCTCTGTGGTGTACATATATAGGTGTATTTATTTTTCACAATTCTATAAGACAGATGTTATTATGCTTATTTTGTGGAGAAGAAAAGGGACATGTTAGAAGATGTGAAGAATTTGCTCAAGCTCACTCACCCATCTAGTGGCAGATCCAAATCCCAGGTCAGATTAGTCTGACTCCTCTAGAAAGCAGAGCTAGATTGGGAAAGAAGCGTAGAGACTCTTTAGGAAATGCAAGTCCAGGGCAAGGACAGTGAGGAGAAAAGAAAACCGGGGTGAGGAAAGGGGCAAAGGAATTGCAAGGAGACGCTTTACCCGACTGGCCACTGCTTCTCCACAAGCAGCTGAGAGATGCAGCAGGTCATTTGACAGGTGTGTTTCTTCACATGTGGGACTTTCTGTAAAATATTTGCAAGGACAAACTGTGTCTCAGAGTTCTCCATGGCAGGGAGAAAGACGGAGGGAATGGCCCTGCCCATATCCTTCAAGGTTCTCCCTTCCTAGTGACACACCTCCACGGAGAGTTGCTTTTGTATTATGTCCTTCAGCCCCGTGGTGGCCACTGAGAAGGCCAGAAACCATATCCTGCCATGGGGCATTTCATCCAGTGGTTCAGTAAGGCAGCAACTCAGCAAGGATGAGGCCCTGCATGTGGGGCATGAAGGCCATGTTGGTCCAGGGCTTCAGCTCAGAGAGTCTAGGAGGGTGCAGCAGAACACAGCGGGAGCAGTGCCTTCAGGAAGAGAGAGGTGGTTGAGTCACATGATGTCCAAGGCCCATGTCTCATGTTTCTCCTACCATATTACCTAGACTCCATCTCATTAGATCTAAACATGGGAATCTCAGATACTTGATGAGTAGAATGGGGGACCTCTTTGGGTAGGAAGGCATCTCCCACCTCACCCCAAAAGGGACCACTTTTCTCCCCACAATGGAATGGGAAGCTGAAATCAAAGCACCAGGAACACAGAACAATCTTCTTCTGCAGCTTCTTTGGTCAGAGGAAATGAGTCATGCACCTGAAGGTGGTGGCTGAGAAAGAGAGAATGATACTTCTTTTTGTAAAGAAATGACATTTTTTATATACCCCATTGCTAAAGCCATTTTAAAGATTGGGACCTTAGACCCAAGGCAGCAAAAGGGAGACTTTTCTAAGTTCATACAACCAGTTAGTGGCAGGGTGGGACGAGAGCTCTGGGTCCTCTCTATGAGGCACCATCTCCCACCTTCTCAGCAGGGTCTGCAGACCACCCCTGTCCTGATCCCTGATTCTTGCCAGTCCTTTAATGCCTGGGTTCTCCCAACACCACCACCATGTTTGACAAATGCACCTCTTTTCTAGCCAACCCTGACACCAGCAGAAGAATCGCTGCTTTGTGGAACTCCCTCCACTGTGGTGAGCCATTCACCTTTGCTTTTGAGTGGTTCCAAACCCACAGACGTAATCATCCTTGTTTATCAACTGGACTTTTCCCAAGATGTCAGCAGCTAGCCTGTGCTGCCCACAAACACCAGATAGGAGCCGGGCGCCTGTGTGAAATCCTCAAGCAATGAGCTCAAGAAGTGGGAATGGTGGCCTTGCCCCCAGCAGCCCCCTTTGCCCCACCATTAGCATTCCTGGTGGGGAGGGGTCCTTTGGGGAGAGGAGGAGGAGGGCGTGTGCAGATGTGAACCCAGCTATGGGAAAAGTACTTTGTTATATATAGGGATATTTATTTTTCACGAATTTAAAAGATAGATATTATTATGTGTATTTTATAGGTTATATAAACATACTATAGGTTATATAATGCCTGTTTCTGGAATTGCTTGAAAAGAGTGAATGGCAGGCCTAAGCTGGTGGATCCTGAGCTTCCCTGCCCCCCCCCCCTCCGCCAAGCCATTAGGAGAAGGATGGAGATGACAGGGCATCAGGGTGGCCACAATTAAACCAGCACAGCACTATCTCTGCAAATGGCATGAGCAGTGTGATCTAACAGCTCATCATTAATGGGAAAAATGAGATAAGGACCAGGTTCTGTGTCCAAAAGGGGAGCCCCTAGACCAGACTGAATGTGTGCTAATGCTCACTTTTAACCCAATGGCTGACAAGCGGGTGGGTTCTCCTGCTGCCCAACTTGGCACCCCCAACCCCCGGTCCCCTCTGAAACCAGGAGAGAAAATAGGTTCTGATAAATTATCTGACATGCCCCACATTCTCCTCTCAAGAATAACAAGCGTAAGACGAGTGCTCTGTCAGTGCTTTCACAAAATTGATTTAAAAAATAAACAACAAGGAAGAGTTTTCTCACTCATATCCACCATAAGGCAGGAAGGAGTGGGTCATCTTGAAAAGATTGGAAGAATTCTGTGGAATGACTTCTGTCCTCTATTAATTGGTCTCAGTTTCATGCTTCTGGGCTTTTTTTTGCAGTTTTTGGCCAGGGTTGGGTTTGAACCCGCCACCTCCAGTATATGGGGCTGGCGCCCTACTCCTTAAGCCACAGGCGCCACCCCTTCTGTGCTATCTAAACAGGGCATTGTCAGCCTGTTGGAGGGTGTGTGTGTGTGTTCTCCAGTGTTCTTTCTTCTGCCTCTCCCATCCATTTTCTCAGCAACCAGTGTGATTTGGTCACGTCTCTCTCCTGTTTAAAACCTTACAATGTCCCCCCAGGGCTCTTATGCCAGAGATCATTATCTTTGCAGAGAGACCTTGTAGAGGGCCCCACCAGGTTCCAGCAACATCCCCAGTCACTCTCTCAGCTGATCCCCAAGTTCCAGCTGTGCTGGCCTTGTGTCTCGCTTGTCTTCGGATCTTTGCACCTCTTCTTCCCTCTGCCTGAAACATTCTTCCCACCTTCTCTTGCCCTTCAGATCCTAGTTCTACATCAGTTTCTCAAGAAAGCCTTCCTGGGCTTTCCCCTTGATGTGTCCTTCCATCACTCCAGACATCTTCTGTGCATTATGTGCCACAGTCTTAATTACATCATTATTTGTGTGGTTGGTTATATAATGCCTGTCTTCCTCATTACACAGCTAACTCTAAGACAGCAAGGTCAACTGCATTTTTTTCTGGATTGGTTTCCGGAACACACTGTTGGAGGACTGACCTGCTTTGCTACGGGACAGAGGTGTTTCAAGATGTATACATAGCACAAAGAAAGTAGCTCAAATAGCAGTTACATGGGGAAGGTTAAATCAATTCTCCATTCTTTCATTCATTCAAGCAATCACCAAGTACTCAATGAAAGTCTGCTATATGCAGGCAGCATGTGTGCTGGGCACTTTGATCTGGCAGTTAACAAGACAGGCATGGCTACCTCCTTTGTGTTTGTAGCCCTCTCTCACCCCCTACCATGCTTGACCATTCTCTATTTTTTGGCATTCAACTATTATGGGAATTCTGAGGCCCCAGGCATAGCCAGTGCCTAACACAGTACCTCCAGCACTCCTGGTACTAAGTAAATGCTCAATGCAAGAATGAATGACTAGAAGTATATAAGCCCCCAATTAGAGAATCAGCCAGCCCTGACCTGGCCCCTATCCCAGCCTTCCAGGACCACCATACTCTGTTCCCACCATATTGACCTCAGCACCTTGGACAAGGCTGTATCTCTTACCATTCCTTTTGCTTAATTTCAATTCATCCTAAAGGTTTTGGCTTAACCATCACTTCCTCCAGAATGCCTTCTCTGTCTTTACCATCACCAGCATCATCCTCACCAGTCCCAAATCCAGACTAGGAGTAGATTGGGATTCCTGCCATGGCGTCTCATAGCCTCTAATACCTCCCCTATTAATTGTTTATCTTCCTCCCTAGACAAACCACAACTGCATCCATCTGTACACCAGCCCTTTCCTGACAGTAGGCTCTGAACGATTATGTTTTACAAATGATAGAACAAATACTAGAGTGGTAATTGCATATAAAGAAAGGATGTTTCTATTATCTAACTTCAAACACGCGGGCATTTAGCTAAAGGTCTGAGCAAAAAGGTGAATTACTTTTTTAAAAAATTCACATTTGTAATTAATTTTTTAAACCAATTTGCATGTTATTCTCAAGATCCTACATCATCCTTGGCTATACCTGCAGCCCTGGGTAATGAGGACTGATGTTCAGAATGAAGGGAAGATTAAATCATGTTCAGCACACGTAAGAAAAATGAATTCTGACATTTTCTAAGGATTTTTAACAAGCAGTGGAACAAAAGAGGATTTCTAATTAACCCTCGGTTACCTAGGAAATTGCATCCGTCACAGTATTCATTCACAAAAATTTACTTTTCAATTGTGTAACATGTGAATGATTATAGGCCAAGTATGTGAAGGATCACATTGGTGGGGAGGGGATAGGAAATAAACACAGGCCCCATGTTCGGCCTCCTACATAGTTTATCCCTTCCAAACCTCACAACTTCTCTGTGAGGTCAATATTATCTCTTTTATAGTATGATAAGATATAAAGAAATATATATTTGTTCTTTGTCGTGGGTTCCTAGCATAGAACTTCTAAAACCCTAGAATTTCCTGAGTGATAGGATAAGAGAAACTCCTTGTATTTTTCGTAACAAGCCCCTTCCAACCATACTTGAGTTCATACTAATGAGGTGATACTTTCTAAACCTCTAGATAGCTTCAGGATGGGAGCTATTGCCAGAGGAACCAACCACATGGTCAGAGGATTGAAACTTTCGGCCCCATCCTCTTCTCAGCTCTGAGGAAGGAAGAGGGGTTGGAGATTGAGTTAATCACCAATGGCCAATGATTTAATCAATCATGCCTACTTAATAAAACATCTGTAGGAAATCTCTAACTATAGGATTTGGAGAGCCTCCAGGCTGGTGAACATAAGCACAAGCCAGGAACATGGTACACTCTAATTCTACGGGACAGAAAATCCTGCAGTCAGGGTCTTTCCTGACCTCACCTGTGTATCTGATCACCTGACCATCCATCTGTATCCTTATTGTGTCCCTTAAAATGAACCAATAAATGATAGTAAAATGCTTCTCTGAGTTTTGTGAGCCACTCTAGCAAATCATCAAACCCAGGGAGGGAGTCACAGGAACCACTGATTTATAGCAGGTTGGCCAGTGTCACTAACTCCAGGTAGTTAGTGTCAGAATGGAATTGAATGGAATTGTGGGACATTGGTTGGTGTCTGGGGAGTTGATGAATTCGTTGTTGGTATGAAAAAACCCACATGTCTTGTATCAGAATGATTGTGAGTTAAAACAGATCATAGTAGGTGGAAAAACAGAGGAATAAGATTGTGCAGCTGACAAGGGCTGGAGACAGGTGCGCAGGTCTAGCTGAATCCAAACCAGTGCTTCTCCAGCCCCTGAACTTCCTACACATACTGGCTGATTACTGTCAGGACAGCAGTCAATACTAAGCGACCACACAGTAAAGGGCATAGGAAGGCAGGTTTGCATTTAAGAAACCCTATACCCTGACTCCACTATTCCATTTGTCTCAAATACATTATTAGATCTTCAGAAACCTCAGTTTCCTCATATGTAAACTGAGATAACAACATAGGGTTGTTGTAAGGATCAATGGGATAATCCATATAGAGCACCTAGCACACATTAAAGCATAATGATGAGGCCACAGGGTACTCTTTTAATCTGAGAAACAAATGATTACCAGGACAAGGGATGAGTGGTGCTAAATCAGAAATCAAATGAGGTAGGACTCAAAAGTAAGTCTATTTTATATCGTTGCCAGGGAAGTAGCTTGGACCTGACACCAATGAAGGCTTTTTTGTACTTTCAGGAATTAATTTCAGAAGCACTAAATCACCAATCCTTATGTTGGTAAACAGAATGATATTTTACGGGAAAACACACATATTAATGACTCAAAAGTAGACTCTGAAAACTCAGTCTCTAGTTGGAAATGGTTTAGGAATATTTATTCTATTTATTTTGCCTGTGTGTTTTTTGTGCACATACAAGAGTGATGTGATAGAAAGCTCTATCTAATTGAGTATAAGAAAACTCTTTTAATAAGTAGAAAAATTCTAAATGATGAGAATATATTGTGTCATCGTTTAATAGGCAGTATTTTTTTCGAGTGGTACATAAAATTACAATGAATTTTATAACCAATAGTATTTGAAATTTAATGAAATGTAATAACTCACACAAAGAGATGTTTTGGTATATGACCCATTTGTGAGTTTCAACTACCTAAAGAAGTAATTTTGGTATAAGGTACAAAGGACTATTGTCCCCAATATTTCCCAGAGTTAATTTTTCTAGAAAATTAGGGTGTAGAGAAAGACCAAAGGGGAAGGTAAGAAAAGACAAGTGGAATATGGAGTGATACTGGAAGCAAATTTTATATAATTAACACTTGTATAGAGGGTTAGTCTAAAAGAAATAAATATTTAAAGGATGACCCCCAAGACACTGAAATATTCAGTCATCAAGCAAAGATTCTATTGTATTTACCATGCACATTTGAGGAAGAAAGTGGATTTTAAGTTGACAGTTTTCCAAGCATTAGATAAAATGATTTCTCTAGTTAGCCTCAGGTAACCAATAACTAATGAACCTTGAACGTTTCAGTTAAGTGCACTGATGATAATACTAGCTTGAACTCATGAGTGGTCAGTTTCCTTTGTGATAATTCACATCATCTAGTACACACTGGCTGCCACTTTCATAATCTCACTTACCTCATTTTCGTAATTAAACAAGAAAAAGAAATAAAAAGCATCTAGGTAGGAAAGGATGAAGTAAAGTTGTCTCCAATGACAACATGATCTTACATATAAAAAATCCTAAAGATGTCATCAAAAAGAACTTATAAAGAAATTCAGTAAAGTTATAGGATACAAAATCAACATATACACATCAGTAGTGTTTCTGTAGACTAAAAACAAACTATTTGAAAAATTTAAGAAAACAGTCCCATTTATAATAACATCAAAAAACATATAAATTTAACCAAGGAAGTAAAAGATCCATATACTAAAAACTATGAAATATTGATGACATAAATTGAAGATGACAGAAATGGAAAGGTATCCCATGTTAATGGATTGGAAAAATTAATTTGTTAAAATGTCCATATGACCCAAAGTGACTTAAAGATTTAATGTAATCCTTACTGAAATTCATTCTTCACAGAAATATATAAAATAATTCTAAAGAACCACAAAAGACTCCAAATCACCAAAGAGATCTGGACCAAAAAGAACAAAGCAGAAGGGATCACACTGCAGGATTTCAAAATGTATTACAAAGCTATAGTAACCAAAACAGAATGGTATTGGCATAAAAACAGAAATATCAACCAATGAAATAAGATAGATAGCCAAGAAGTAAACATAAATATCGATAGTCAATTAATTTTCAACAAAGGTACCAAATATATACAGTGGGGAAAGAACAGTCTCTTCAATAAAGGATACTGAGAAAACTGGATATCCACATACACATTAATGAATTGGACCCTTGTCTTCTACCATATACAAAAATCAACTCAAAATGGACTAAACACTTAAATGTAAGACCTAAAACTATAAAACTACTGGAAGAAAACATAAGGAGAAAACTCTAAGACATCGGTCTGGGCAGTGATTTCTTGGATATGACTCCAAAAGCACAGGCAACAAAAGCAAAAATAGATAGGTGTGATTGTGTCAAACTAAATGGTTTTTCCACAGGAAAGGAAACAATAGAGTGATGAGGCAACCTATAGATTGGGAGAAAATAGTTGCAAAAATCATATATCAGATAAGGGCCAATATCCAGAATATGTAAAGAACTCAAACTACTGAATAACAAGAAAACAAATAACCATATTAAAAAGGGCAAAAGACCTGAATAGACATTTTTCAAATGAAGACATACAAATGGCAATGGATATAGTAAAAAAAAAATTCTCAACATTTCTAATCATTAGTAATGCAAACTAAAACCACAATGAAATATCACATCATACCTGTTAGGCTACTATTACCAAAAAGATGAAAGAAAGATAATAAGCATTGGTGAGGATATTGAGAAAATACTCCACATGGTTGGTGGGAATATAAAATTAGTATATACACTTTGGAAGACAATATGGAGATTCCTCAAAAATCTAAAAATAGAATTACCTTATGACCCAGCAATCTCACTCTATGGATATAACCAAAGTGACTATCAATGGATTTCCATATACACAATGGAATACTATTACTTTTTTTAAAAGGAAATTCTGTCACTTGCAACAACATAGATGAACCTAGGAGACATTATGCTGAGTGAAATAAACCAGGCACAGAAAGACAAATACCATATGATCTCACTTTCACATGGAATCTTTTAAAAAGTCCAACTCAGAAGTAAAGAGTAATATGGTGGTTACCAGAACCTGGGAGGGTAAGGGGTATAGGACAGGGAAAGGGAAGGCATTGGTCAGAGGACACAAAGTTTTAGTTAGACAGAAGTAGCAAATTCAGATCATCTATTGCACTGCATGATGACCATAATTAATGATAATGTATTGTGTATTTCAAAACAGTTAAAAGAGAGGATTTTATATGTTCTCTCCCAAAGATATGATAAATATTTGAGGTGATGCATATGCTAATTAGCCTAATATGTATATATTCCATAATGTACAAACATATTGAAACACCACATACCCAATAAATATATACAATTATTACATGTTAATTAAAAATAAAATAAAAAAACAAACAAAAAAAATCTAGAAGTACTGGAAATCAATGTGAGAATTTGAGAAAATAAAGAACTTTTTTATCTTTGCTGAAAAGAACTTTGACCAAAAAGAAAAAAGGTGTGGAAAAAACTCTATTTTATTTTATTTTGGTTTTTTTTCAGATTAGTATGAGGGTACAAACAATTGATTACAATGGAAAAACTCTTGATGATGTTGGGCTAGAAAAAGATTTTATGAAGAAGACTCCATTGGCAATCTCAACAACAACAAAAATAAATAAATGGAACTTAATTAAGCTGAAAAGCTTATGTATAGCTGAACATTTAAACAGGCTATCTTTAGGATGGGAAAAGATATTTGCATGTTATAAATATGACAAAGGCTTGATTACCAGAACCTACAAAGAACTCATATTAATCAACACACAAGGAACAAACAATCCCATCTATCACTGGGCAAGAGATATAAACAGAACCTTCTCCGAAGAAGACAGACAAATGGCCAATAAACACATGAAAAGATACTCATGGTCTCTAATTATCAGAGAAATGCAAAACCAAACCAGCTTGAGGTATCACCTAACCTTAGTGAGAACAGCCCACATCACAAAGTCCCAAAGCTGCAGATGCTGGCGAGGGTGTGAGGCTGTGGAGAGAGGGAACATTTTTACTCTGTTGGTGGGATTGCAACCTAAATACAGCCTCTTTGTAAAGAAGTTTGGAGAACCCTCAAAGAACTAAAAGTCAGCCTTCCAATTGATCCTTTGATCCCATCATTAGGTATCTACCCAGAAGAAAAAAACAAGATTTTACCACAAGAACATTTGCACTAACATATTTATCACAGCTCAATTCACAATTGCCAAGATGTAGAATCTACCCAAGTGCCCATCAACCCATGAATAGATTAATAAACTGTGGTATATGTATACCATGAAACACTATTCAGCCATAAAAAAGATAGAGACTTTACATCTTTTGTATTAACCTAGATGGAGTTAGAGAACATTCTCATTAGTAAAGTATTACAAGAATGGAAAAGCAAGTATCTAATGTACTCAATACTGATATGAAATCAGTAGACAAAGAAATACAGGCCCACACAAAAGAAAAACACAAAATTAAACTCAAGTGGTAGGGAGGGCTCATGAGGGAGGGGGGAGAGTGGGAGGGCAAGAGACTGGTGAGCTCTCACCTAACAGGTACAATGTAAGGGTATATGGCACACCTCCTGGGGGAGGGGCACAACTACAGCTTGGACTTCACCTAACAAACAAAAATAACTAACCTAACCATCTGTACCATCATATTAATCTGGGGTTAGGAGAGAACTTCTGGCAAAATAAAAAAGGACTTTGGCAAAAGCCCTCTTCAGCCTTTTACTTCCTTCCTGTCTTTCTTTTGACTATAAAAGTATGAGAGATTCAAATGACAATTGGTCTTTCCATATATAAGGTTAATTGATATCTTTTTTTTTTTTTTATATTTGAAGGCACATTTATAACAAAGCCAAGGTGTTGACTTCCACTCCCAGTTCAGAGTAGTTTGATTTCACAAAACAGGAACATACTTTAGGAGCTGTTAAAACAGTACTCTCCCTCTAATAGAAAAAGGAGAGATATGACCCAAACCCAGGGGTCAATGACTGGTTATCCATCCTTGGTAATTTCACATAGGTTCACCTCTGGATTCCATGTTGCTGATGGGAATTCAATTCCTTTCTTCTTTCCAAGGCTGCACTGAAAAACTCCTCACTTTCCTTTTTTCCTCTGCAAATTCTTAATTCTTCTTTTTCTAATTATCAATAATAAAACACTGGCCATCCATATTACCCCACTATGAAAAATATTTCATTTCTTTATCACCAAATGGCACAAAAATGACCACCAAGGCCACTTTCTCCCTTCAGGGACAGAGATGTCTTGGTATCTTTAATGTCTGCATCGTAAACATCTGTTGAGCATATCCTACGTGTAAAACCTAGTGCCTGGTGTCCGTTTCGTGGGTCTATCTGTACTACCCATTGCTTAAAACACATGGAAAATTGTACCTTCTGTTTCTTTTAACAGATTGCTGGTGTTCTCTCCTCTGGCTCATTCTTCAGTCCTCTTTCATCCAAGGGAGGCCATGTGATTAGTATGCACGAATGCAGGGTGTGCAAATAATCAACATTACTTCCAAACCCAGCACCTAAATCTCCTGCATGATACCTCATGTGCTCTCTTCCTTTACCTATCAACCAGGTGCTGAAGTGTTACACCACTGAGATTTTAAGGTTCATCTGTTACAGAAGTTGGCATTATTTACTCTAATATATTTTTCTTTTGGGAGACTTTTTTTTTTCTGAATTTCATTAGCCATACCCATTTGGCTGATTTTTTTTTAAATTAAGTCATATACACATAGATCATGAATACATTTTTTGCATATGTGGGGTACATTGTGATTTTTTTATACAATGTGATGTGGTTATATCAAACCAATCAACATAGCTTTTGCCTCATTACTTGATTATTATGTTAAGACATTTACATTCTACACTTGACAGATTTGACCTGTACCTTTGCAATATACTTTTTTTCCTACTGTAGATTTTATTTGTGCATGTAATAATTTAAACATTTCAATAGGATGTGAGATTTTTTATTTTTTTATTGTCTTTATTATTAAATCATAGCTGTGTACAATAGTGCAATCAAGGGGTACAATGTGCTGGTTTCATATACAATCTGAACTATTTTCATCAAACTGATTAACATAGCCTTCGTGGCATTTTCTTAGTTATTATATGAAG
>CAUYON010133023.1:0-30662 GCA_963573935.1 Arctocebus calabarensis
CTTAATTAACCTCTCATCTTGACTGTTGTTGGCATATACAAAGGCAACTGACTTGTGGACATTGATTTTATATCCTGAGACATTACTGTATTTTTTGATGAGTATAATAGACATACTTTTATTTGACAATGTGAATGTTACTTTCTTGGCATTATTATTATTAATATTGCTTAATATTTTGATGCAGTAATCTTCTATTTTCTGAATATATTTATCTTCGTTCATTCTTTACATGTTTTTGTATCTACTCCTTATCTTAAACATTGTTATTGTTATTAAATTTTAAGCCTTTTAAGTTCTGTGAAGGCAAAAAGTGGAAACCTAATTAACACATGTATATGTAAAAATAAAAATAAAAAATAAAAAATATAAGATGTCCCATTTCCAGGGAGAGGTTTCTTAAGGATTCAGGCTAGGTCAAATCGACTTGCCACGGTCTTCCAAATACCATCCTCCCACTTTAAAACACTCGTTTATTATCTGACATATTTATTGAGCATCTACTTACGTTAGGCACTGCACATGGTGCTAAAGAATCAATAGTAAATAGGACATATAAAATACCTGCTCTCTTCTCTTGGTATAATAATTATTTCTAGCACGTGGCTGTGGTGAGAATTAAGTGAAGTATTTCAGTAAAGTGCTTAGAATTTTGCCTGGAAGGATGAATATGCTATCTTATTACTATAATAATTGCTATTTAGTGTCTGACACTCTGGCCAGACACTAAGTTGCAAGAGGGTAGAAATTTGACTCTTTACAGCTGAATCCTGAGTTCAAGGTTTTCAGCCTGGAACATATTTCAATAAGCGTGTGCTGGGTTGAATCAAGTTGAACTGAATAAAAAGATTCTGATGATTCCCACCACACCTCCTACACTCTCTAGCCTGTGTGTGAGATTCACGGCTGAGTAGATTCTGAGCTGGAAGAATGAGGACCCTCTTTGTGGTTAAGTCATTCGTTCATCCATTCATACAATATGACCTTTTTAGCAGCTAGTAAATGCTAGGTACCCTTCTAGGTGGCGGAGATCCAGCAGTAAATATAAAGGGAAGTTTAGCTCAGTAAATTTATGTTCTCTGAAAGGGAGCTAGACAATGAATAAGTAAGCATTATACCAACAAGATTATTTCAGATGGTCTCAGCGCCCGTAGCACAGTGGTAACAGTGCCAGCCACATACGCCAAGACTGGTGGGTTCGAACTTGGCCCAGGCCAGCTAAAGCAACAATGGCAACTGTAATAAAAACAACAAAAAATAGCCTGGTGTTGTGGTGGTGCCTGTAGTCCCAGCTCCTTGGGAGGCTGAGGCAAGAGAATCGCTTAAGCCCAAGAATTGGAGGTTGCTGTGAGCTATGATGCCATGGCACTCTACCCAGGGTGACATAGTGAGACTCTGCCTCAAAAAAAAAAAAAAAAGATTATTTCAGATGGTGAAAAGTAGAATGAAGAAAATAAAATGAGACATGGGGTAGAAAGTGACTGCTTTGCTCAAATGGTCAGGTAAGGCTTTTTGGAGAACATTTGAGCTGAGGTTGAAAGACAAGTTGCCAGCCAACAAATGGGTTTGGCCTTCTCATCTGCCCCACTATGGCCTGAAACTTACCCTCATAGCAATGCCTTCTTTTAATTTAATTAGCTGCATAATTACTTTTAAAATAACAATTTAATGTTTGCCTCACTGCTTTAATCTAAGCGCAGTGGGGGCCTAGATCGTGTTGCCTTGCTCAGCCGTTGCGTCCCCCAGACCTAACAGAGCAGTCAGGAGGACTGGATTCGTGTTTTTGATTGGCAGTCTGGACCGCTTACTCAGCCAGCTGTCTTGGCACATGACTAAAGCAAGGAGGAGGCGGGCAGCCACGGATAAGACTGCAGGGGACAGAGGGCAGCTCCATGTAAAGCAGACAGAACCACGTGGCAAGGGAAGAAACAGAACAAGCGTGGCACAAGGGAAGATTTGGGCTTTCATTGAAAAGACTATGGAATGAAGAGTATAATAAAGCCAGGCATATTTTCCACCAATTTTCACATACTAGCTCTCACACTACCTATAAAAAGTAGACACATAACATCTCCTAATTTATAAAGAGAAGTCAGAGCTAGTAGGCAATATGGTTTTACTTTCGTTTTAGTTCTGAGCCATGGAAATACAATTTTATTTTAATAGAGGATAATACAGTCATGCGTCATAAAGATATTTTGGTCTATGATGGGCTGCAAATATGGCAGTGGTGCCATAAAGCATAGCACAGTATTTTTACTGTACCTTTTCTAGTTTTAGATACACAAATACTTCCTATTGCACTGCAACTGCCTACAGTATTCAGGACAGGAATGGGTTGGACAGGTTTCAGCCCAGGAGCATCAGGCTGTATGCCATAGCCTAGGTGTGCAGTGGGCCATGCCAAGGTTTGTACATTCTGTGATGTTAACAATGCATTTCTCAGAATGTATCCCTGTTGTTAAGCAACTACCTATCTACCCAGAAGAACAAAAATCATTTTACCACAAAGACATTTGCAATAGAATGTTTATTGTGGCCCAATTTATAGTTGCCAAGTCATGGAAGCAACCTAAGTGCCCATCAACCCATGAATGGACTGACAAACTGTGGTATATGCATACCATGGAACACTATTCAGCCATTAAAAAGATGGAGACTTTACAGCTTTTACATTTACCTGGATGGAGTTGAAATACATCCTTCTTAGCCAAGTATTGTAAGAATGGAAAAATGAATATATAATGTACTAAATACTCATATGAAACCAATATATAAACAATTGCATGCTCATATGAACAATGAAACACAAATATAGTCTAATATGGGGGTAAAGGGAGGCTGGATGTGGAAGATGGGAGGTGAGAGGGGGAGGATGTTTGGCAGAAGGAGGGAGGGCATGAGGCCAGATCTCACCTAATGGGCACATCATGAGGGTGTATAATACGCCCCCTGGGGGAGGGGCTCTTTTATGACTGGAACTTTATCCTGGAAGTGAGAACAAGATAACCTAAAAATTTGTACCCTCATATTAATCTGAAGTAAAAAAAAAAGAAAAGAAAAGAAAGGGCAACCACCAAATTTTTGAGTTCACCTGAATTCTTATTAGGATCTAGTCACTCTGCTAAGCACGATAGCTAGAATATCTAGAATATCTCATTTAATCCTCCCGAAAAATCTATAATAAATCCCACTATTTCATCTGTTTATAGATGAGGAAATTTACACAGAGAGGTTAAATAAATTGGCAACTGCAAGCAAGCAGAGAAGCTCAGATACCATTGCAGGCTTTCCATTCACTCTGATCCCAAGCTGTCCAATGTTGCCATGCTTCCTGGGTTGATCTTAACTTTGTCCCCCCTGCAGTCCAGTGGAGGGCAGAACACCGAGAATTTGACTAAACTTCTGTATTTACTTATTGGGACTCGTGGGCATTTGATTAGGACTGGGAAAATTTACTTCTGACCTGTATGAAAGAAAGGCTTTGCCAATGCTACCGTGATTATGTAGGGTAAATCTAAATGAATCCTCACACGTACTCGCCAGTGCCTCCAGAGATCCAAGATGCATTGAAGGTTTACTCAGGACAGGGTACCAAAAAGACTCAGGGATAGATGAATGTGTAAGGCGCATAATATCAAGGTAAGGAAGGCTAGGAAGCAAGGAAGGCAGGAAGGAAGGAAGGCAGGCAGGCAGGCAGGAAGGCAGGAAGGCAGGAAGGAAGGAAGGAAGGAAGAAGGAAGGAAGGAAATTAAACAATAAAATATTACAGAAGGGTCAGATGAAAGTAACAGGTGAATTACAGAATGGGAAACTCTCACACCTAATGGGGCTACTGAGATGGATTCCTTCCCGGAGGTGATGGGCCGTCAAGGACAGGGAACATTTGAATATGTGCAGATGTAAGTGGGCAGAGCATCCTGGGAGGAGGGAGCAATGAGAGCAATAGTTTGACTGAAACAACTCTGATTCACTCTTTTCCCTATTTACTCTAAATTATAAAATATATTTTAAATATATAAGGCAGATTCCAACTACTATGTTTGGGATATTTGCTAATGAGCTCTCATTTGGAAATAGTGGACTTTAACCCCCCTTGACCAAACTGGACAAAAACCAGCCTAGTTATTCAGTATGGTAATGACTCAAAGTCTTTATAAGAAGAAAACATTCCCTGTTCTTCAAAAGGAATTGTCTTATCTGCTTCCTCCAGGACAGCTGTGGGTTTTCATTAAACCATGAGTACTATGAAAAGGAGTCACTGTGCTCATACAATGACAATATATTTGTAAGGATTTCTCTGACCGTGATATCTATTTTAGCATTGCAGCATTCCCCAGGATTAGCCAGAGTGCTTCCTTTTGGACAGAGGGGAATGCTGGAGGATTTTATAGCAACCTAGCACATGAATGCAGGTGGCAAGATCTTAGCTCTCTGACCCATAGCCTACCCCTAGATGCACAGAAATGGCATTTGAGAGATTGGGTTTAACGTCTTTTCTAGAAAACACTTTTAACCCATTTTCCCCCTAGGTTTTGAGATGCCATCATGGTAAATTTCTTAGGAGGTAGCAGTGGAGAAAATGTTCTATCTGTTGTTCTCGAGGTAAGGAGTCAGACTTTCCCAGGAAGTCCACACTGCACGCAGCAGCCTAGAGGGTATTTTCTAATTCACATTTCAGGCCTTTAACTAGGGTATGAACTCAACAGTCATCTACATCTGGACTTCATCTGCAGCGATTCAGACACTTACAATCCCCTGTCATTTCAGTGAGCTTTGCTTCATGGAAGGATTTCTCACCCTCAGCGCTGTTGTGACCTTCTGGGATAGGTTAATTATGCAGGGGAGGGCCCTATCCTGTGCATTGTGAAGTGTATAGAGGTAGCATGTCTGCCTCTCGCTACAGTCAAGATAATTCAAAACGTTTCCTGACATTGGTGAATATCCCCCGAGGTGGGGGTAAAATGACTCTCCCAAACCCCAAATGACTAATCATTGCTTTATAGCAATATGGGCTCAAAGACCTGGGCTGTGATGATGACCATATTAATTGTACAGAAGGCAGCAGAAAGGCGATCTGAGATCCAACTGCAACTTTTCATCTCTTAGTTTCTTCATCTCATTCTCTCACAGGTCTGGGATATAAATCCTATGTCTCGATGTTTATTAAAGTGATTTGAAAATTTAAAAATATAAGATTGTTGCCCTTTTGTCTAACCTGGCTCTTTAGGCAACCACTGACACTGGCACATTGAAAAATAACGGCTATGCTCTGCAGTAAATCATTTGAACTTGAAGGAATTCCATCAACCAAGTATACTGACAAGGAACTGAACTCAGCAGTAAGAAATGTCATTCTTGCCACCAGAACGAATGTCCTCAGTCTCCTGTATTGGTCTTTCTTGCTGATTGGAAAGCTGGTGTTCTTTCATTCATTCAATCATACATTTACTCAATAAATATTTGTTATGCATTACTCTGTGCTGGGCACTGTGCTGGGCAATGTGCTGGGCACTAGGGATGCATATACAACTTGGAGTTGTGCAGAAGCAAGTAGTCGTACAGGCATGTTAGATATGGCCCTGACTTCACACAGAGTGTGATCTAGTACAGAAAACATACAAGGAACAAGAACATTGCAGTGCGTTGGTAAGTATATGATGGATAATATCCAGGATCTTCTAGAAGGGCCACTACGCTCTGAGATCAGGATTAAAGAAGACTTACTAGAGAAAATTAAACCAAAGCTGAGGCCTACATGATGAACAGGGGAGAAAGAGAGGGTGAAAAATACTTCCAGCAAAGACAATGGAATGTGTGCAGAGTTGGAGGTGTGGAAATACAGTATTACGGATGTGTAGCACAGAGGGTGTGGGCAGACTGGTGAATGAGGCTGGGAGTATCCTCAGAAGGATGGAACCTATTGAAGGCTTCAGGGAGTCCAGGGACATGTTTGCACACCAGAAACACTACTTGAAGAACAGATTGGAGAAGGTCAGGACAAGGAGGAGGTGGAAATAAACCTGGGAAGCTGCTCCATTATTCAGAGAAGAGAAAGTGGCATCCAGACCAGAGCAGTGGCTGTGGAGTTGGAGAGAGGAGCCCAAGAGATTGGCCTATGTCGGTCAGTGTTTTTCAACGTTTTTTTGTTTCAAGGCACACTTAAACCTGTAGTCAAACTTCCATGGTACAGTTCAATTATGTTGATCCAAAAAAGAGTAAAAAAAGAATATATTTTCTATCCTTTGAACGTCTTTCAAAAAATAATTTAATTATCTTTAAAAATTTTTGTGGCACACCTAAGATCCTCTCATGGCACACCAGTTGAGAATCACTGATTTAGGAGAAAGTGACTTAGTGATGGAGGACAGGAGTGTGTGTGTTCAGGGAAGCTGGAAAGGGAGAGCCAAGGGTGACCTTCAGGGCTTGGGTGGGCTTCTGGTGAGAGTACCTGCAGTTGGTCACCGCCACTGCTATGGCGGAGAGTCACAAAACTTAGAGAGTGTTTATGAGGCTCCTGCTGAGCTGAGTGCCCACACATCACCTCATTTAAACCTTGCAGTGTTCCACAGCTGAGGTGGGACTTGGGTGAGCATTTCTGGAGTCTGGGCCTTTCCCTGCTGTGTCATGATGCCTCTACAAAGAAGTGAGATCTTAGAAAGAAGTGCCTGGCATCCAAGCCCCACCACCTGGGCTGTTGTACCTGCTCAGTGCTGGGAATAATTTTAATTCAATGTCAAGTTCATTGAATTTCTGATGAGTGCCAGGCACTGTATTAGGCAAACAAGGTACCCTTGGCTCCTATCCTAATATTTTTCTTGGACTTCTGCAAAGCCATTTCTAGTTATGAATTTTTATCTTTTCTATCATCAGGTCTGCCTGCCCATGAGAAGTCGGGAAATGTCAGTGGCTTACGAGGAATGCGTCAGAGAAGACCAGGAGCCAGACTTCGTCTAGAGCCCAGTACACAGCCCTGAGCTGCTCTGCTGGTGGGACTAGCCGGAGTGGCAGCCACAAGACCACACCAAGGCCCAGGCAGGGCTGCTGCCTTCCTGCCTCTCATCTGTGCAGCTGATCGCCATGTATGCAAAATAAAACAACTAGCTGAAACAGTGGAGTGGGGAAATTAACAGTTGCTTGGTGCCAGGAGGTTTCATTTATTTATTGACAGAGCATTACGTATATTTATAGTGCACTTTATGATGCTTTGAAATATGCATATAATGTGGAATGGCTAAATCAAGCTAATTAACATATGAATTACCTCACATATATATATTCTTTATTTGTGGTGAGAACCGTGAAAATCTCCTTCTTAGCAATTTTCAAGTACACGATACATTGATTGTTATGAGCTGGAGTCGTCAGTTGCCCAGCAGCTCTCACGAACTTGTCTCCCCTGTGAAACTGAACTTTCTTAATCCTTTAACCAGCATCTGGACCCTCCCACCGCAGCCCTGACAACCACCACTATTCTGTGCTCCTACGCATTTGTCTTTTCTAGATTCCACATCGGTGAGATGTTTTGGCATCTGCCTTCCTGTGCCTGGCTTTTTTCCCTTCACATAATGTCCTGTATGTTCATCCATGTTGTTACGAGTGACAGGTTTTCTTTCTTTGTTAAGGCTGAATTGTTTTTGAACTTGAAAGGATATCAGAGAGCTGATCTAACTTCATAATGTCACCAAAGAGCCCGAGTAGGGGAAACATTAAGTGGTAATGTGGGAGAGTAAACTTGTGCCTTTGGTTTTGTCCTTTTTCCTTTTTCACCCTAGCTCTTCCATCCATGAAGTAGGGAGATTAGAAATGATCTTCCAGTTTCCTTCAAACGCCAGCATGTTATGAATCTGAGCGTTTAAATCACACAATCGCCTCTTTGCTCATTAACATCATAGGAGCAGATCCTACTTTGATTAGTGCTAATTAATAGTCCGTGTTTGTTGAGGATACAGAAGCAACTAGCCATCTATAATTTTCTTTCTGCTGCGTTGGCCTTATGTGGGAAGAACCGGAGGCCAGAATCCTCTGGTTACCGCTCCTCCCAAAGAGGAGGCTTAATCTTTGTTTGCACCCAGGTGTAACTTATCTTTTCAGTAAACATAAGGATGTGATGGCCATTTTAAATTCATTTAGAAGCAGGCTTAGTAAACTTACCAGATATTAAATATTAAAAACAAACAATGATCTGGGTGGGAGGGTGAATAGTCATTTTTACCGTCTTGTAATCTGTTTTCATTGGTGCTACAGCTGACACTGACTTAGCATCCACTTGGCATCAGGTTCCGTGCTTTGCGTGGATCATTTAATCCTCACGACATATCCATGAAAATAAGCATTTAATATCACAAATCTGTCTGTGATTGTTGACAGAGCACTCATGAAGGAGAAACTACTATTTCCCCATTTTTCAGAGCAGTAAAATGAAGTTATGTCAAAATAAGTTTATGGGCTGGGCGCCTGTGGCTAAAGTGGCTAAGGCACCAGTCACATAACACCAGTTTTAGCAGGTTCGAATCTGGCCAGAGCCTGCCAAACAACAATGACAACTACAACCAAAAATTGCCAGGCGTTGTGGCGGGAGCCTGTAGTCCCAGCCACTTGGGAGGCTGAGGCAAGAGAATCGCTTAAGCCCAGGAGTTGGAGGTTGCTGTGAGCTGTGATGCCATGGCACTCTACACAGCGTGATAGCTTGAGGCTCTGTCTCAAAAATAAATAAATAAATAAATAACTTTATGCAAACTTTTCAAAAGTGGTCTCACCGGTTCATGCTCTTAACTATGATGAATTCTTCCCAATGTTCTTCAGTCTCAAAGTAATACACAGAAAGTGGCTCGGCACCTGTGGGTCAACGGGCTAAGGCGACAGCCATGTACACCTCAGTTGTCAGGTTCAAATCCAGCCCAGGCCCGCCAAATAACAATGACGGCTGCAACCAAAAAATGGCCGGGCGTTGTGGTGGGCACCTGTAGTCCCAGCTACTTGGGAAGCTGAGGCAAGAGACTCACTTGAGCCCAGGAATTAGAGGTTGCTGTGAGCTGTGATGCCACAGCACTCTATCCAGGGTGACAGCTTGAGACTCTGACTCAAAAAAAAAAAAAGAAAGTATTACTTTATGTGAAAAGAAATATAGGTATTTTAAAAGTAACAGTAGGGTTTGTTTTTTAAAGAAAAGCTCATGAATTATTTTTTCTAAGTTTTATGAATTAGCATAAGTTGTTATTAAATAACAATATTTTTAAAAGACAGCTTATCTTCAGTAAGCTGTAAATTACTTATTAAAAATATTCTCTCTTAGATATCTCTGATGCGCTTTACATGAATCATAGACTAAAAAAGAACAAGAACGTAAATTCTGAAGCATATGTGAATGATACATTGTAAAATATTGCCACCAGTTTTCCTTACAAAATAGGCACTTAATATTGCTATTTGGAAATCATTAGAGCTTGAATATCATTTGTATAGACCTGTCAGCATTGAAATTACCTGGCATATTTGAGTCAAAGTACAGAACAAGAATCGCACACTGAGAAATAATTTATACCATAATTTATATCATAATTTAGGGAAAGTTTGCTTTAATCATAATCAGAAGACTCACTCCTGAATGATAGTAATCATTCTTAAAAAAAATGGAAAAATTATAAAAATATCGAGCATAGTAAAAAGTAAAAAGAAAAAAAATATATATATATCTTCTATTCCCCTAAGCATAAACTAAAAGGACCTTTTCAGGTTTCAGGGCGCCCAAATTTAAGAGATCCAATAATGCCCTGAAAGTCACTTTGGAGCACTGACTTAAAATAACATTTTACAAATTGCTAGTGTGATCCTGGGCAAAGCTGCCATAGTGAGCTTGAGACCTCAGGCACTATTTTACTATGAGAGGCACAATATCATGACCTCTCTATATAGTAGAACGACATTATCTATAGGATTCCCCTCCCCCAATTCTCTACACAGTCATTCTGGCCTTCCTCCGGCCTTGCCAAGATTGCTTCTGCCTCTGGGCCTTTGCACTTGCTGTTCCCTGTTTCAAACACCATTCCCATAAGGTTTTGAAGATGACTTCTACTCATTACTTGGGTCTTAGCTTAAATGTCACCTCTTTAGAAAAGCCTTAACAGAACAATTGTCTAATGTAGCTTTCCAATTACCTTGCTCGGCCACTGCCATTTGACCACATATCACAATCTGAAGTTATCTTGTGTTTTTATAAGCTCACATGTCCTCTGGTCCATCACCCTCCTGGAATGTGAGCTCCATTAACACCAGAGACCTTAGCTATTTTGAATACTGTTGTGTTTCCAATGCCTACTACCCACTACCTATCTACCGAATAAACAGATGAATGAAATTCAATTTTCTCACATCTAACCATATTGGTATAAAGTTAGCTATATTCTGTCTCTCTCTTTTTTAAACATAACAGATTAAAAACAAACATGCTGAAGAAAAGACAATAATGCTTACTTGAAACCTTGAGCACAAAACCGGGAACTACCCCCACGGTGTCTGTGTGTTTAATTATTTATTCTTGGCTTTTAAATTCTATTAACAAATAACATAGGCAATAAGTAGGATGATATTGAGTCTGCTTAATTATTATAGTAACATTAAAGAAGACAAACATCTTTTCCTACACCCTAGAACTCAGATTCAAGACAAGCAAGTCCATATAAGGCTGGCCTCTGCAAAATTCTAAAATGTTCTACAAAGAACAAGCCAATGACCCTTCTTCACCTTTGCCTGGAAGTAGCAATAGAATTAGTTAAACCACATCTATTTTTTCTTTTGGTAGCTGACACTGTTGTTGGACTACCTTCAATTGCACCCCCTTTTCTTGCTGCAAGGTCTAGACTTTGTTGTGATACCCCACACTCAGGGATAATGACCCTACACCACACTCAGATACAAGCCGATTTGTGTAAGCCAGTCGGGAGAATCCCACCATCCTTGTCAGTGGTTGGCGAAAAGCGGGGCATATAACTCAATCCATGGCCAGGGGTACTTCAAAAGAAATTTGCTAGAGACATTGAGGGAAAGGTTTCTTGCCTTTAAAAAAAAAAAAAAAAAAAGCAGAATGTCATTTCATGGAGTTTTGTTGATCTATCTGAATGCAAAGCCCAGAATTGTGGCAGTTGCTTTGGGATGAAACTGACTTTCCAAGAGCAGCAAGGCAGGGAGCTGGAGAGAAATCAGAGCCCCCCATGCTGTGCTTCCGCTAGGGAATTTATGCGCTCTTGGGGCTTCCCCACTCAGTATGTAGATGAAAAACTGGATAATTGCCATAACTTCTTAACTGGGATTCCCGCTTCTGACATGGCCCCTCACAATCCATGACTGACCTGCTGGTAGGAAGAGCATTTTATAAGCAGTGGCTCTCTATCTCATGCAGGCAGAAGTCAGGGCCTTCACAATGGTTTATAAGGTCCCCCTCTGTCACCCGTCTGCCATCATCTTTCAGTCTCCACCTTTCACAATCCTGAAAGTGAGCCGTGTTGCTCACTCAGCGTTAGCCACACCAGCCTCAGGTCCAATCCTTGAACATCTCAGATAAGCTCTTGCCGCAGGGAACTTACACCGGCTGTTCCTTCTCTTTCTTGAACTCTCCTCCCCTGATATCCAGGTGAATTGAACTCTTGACTCTTCAGATAATTGTTTAAGTGCCATCTTTTGCATAAAGCCTTGATTTTTCTATAGAATAGGGAAACCCAGGGCTGGGTGCCGTGGCTCATGCCTGTAATCCTAGCACTGTGGGAGGCAGAGGCAGGCGCATTGCATGAGCTCACAAGTTCAAGACCAGTCTGACCAAGGTGAGCCCCTGACTCTAAAACATAGCCAGACATTGTGGCGGGTGCCTGTAATCCCAGCTACTTGGGAAGCTGAGCAAGTGAATCGCTTGAACCCAGGAGTTGAGGTTGCTGTAAGCTATGATATTACAACACTTTACCAAGGGTGACAAAGTGAGACTCTGTCTCAAAAGCAAAAAATAAAATAAAATAAAAGGGAACCCCATACTCCTGTGCTCCCTACAGGTTTATTTTCTTTCATTTTCAACCTTATATTTTATATTCCACTTCCTTATTTTATCTATTGTTTATTTCCTGTACTACTGAATCTCAAATGCCTAAAATGCCTAGCACATAGTAGGTGCTCAGGAAGTATTTGCAGAACTAAGGAAGAGGTAATAACTCCTTTACTTTTCCAGATGTTCTGAGGGGAGTTTTCTGTGTGGCTAAAGGCATCCTGAATGATAGGTTTACCTTCTGTTGCCTTATGACCAGTGCTCTGTATTTTCAAGATAGTCAACCATGCCTTAAACTCATATCAGCCCCTCTAGAACAGAACGCCACTCATCCCAGAGCCAGCGCTCCATACTGGAGAGCAGAAGACGCTCTGCAGAAAAATTGCTGGTGCGGGATTCAAAATTTTGCTTTTTGGTTTCCATGAGATGGGGGGAGATTTGCAATTTATGTCTATCTGCCTTAATCTCCTCATCTCTATGAAAATTTATCTACTATCTAGAATAAACATACTATCTCTTTTGTCTATAACATGGGATTATAACACCTCTTCTAGTTATTCCCTATTGATTATAAGAAACAAATGACCCATGTATAGGTTAAAATAAACATGCTTTGTATTTGTAATGGATTGTTTTGATGAGCTATTTTATTCTCTTAAAAATATTCATTACTGTTATATTAATGGTAACACTGATTTTTTTTTTTTTGGCATTATTAGTTACTGAAGGCTATATTCATTCAATAAATATACGATAAGCCCCTACTCAGTGCCAGATTATTTTCCAGAAAGATTCCATCACAGTAGTTAAGAAAACCGACTCTAAGTTCAGATGGGTGTGTGGCTGGGGTAAGTAGTCAAATATTTTAAGCCTCAATTTCCTCCATGGTAAAATGGGCTTAAGACAGCACGCGTCTCATATCTTGTTGTGGCAAAGAGGAAATGAGATAATTATAGAAGGTGCCAAAAATGCATATACATTTTCAGAAAAGAAAAAAAATTGTATTAATTTTTTTTTTTTTCTTTTTGAGACAAAGTCTCACTATGTCACCCTGGGTAGAGTGCTATGGTGTCACAACTCATAGCAACCTCAAACTCTCGGGCTTAAGCAATTGTCTTGTCACAGTCTCCCAAGTAGCTGGCACCCGCCACAATGCCTGGCTATTTTTGTTGCAGTTGTCATTGTTGTTTAACTGGCCCGGGCTGGGTTTGAACCCGCCAGTCTCTGTGTATCTGGCTTGGCGCCATAACTGTTGTGCTATGGGCACCAAGCCTGTATTACATTTGTGATTCTCAATATATACCGATAACAAAAGATGAACACCAGTCATATTGAGCACTTCTTGAAATTGCAAAAGTCAAACATGACTTGAGTATTACAAATTTAATACAATTTTTTCCTTTCTCAAAATGTGGATACATTTTTTTTTTGGGACTGTCTGTATATTGAAAACAATTATTACAGAGTCTGGCCTAGTGAAGCCTGATTAAATAGAATTATCATTATCATTATTCCACCCCAGCCAGATATTGTACAGGAGCTTCAAAGATCTTATTAACAAAACTCTCATGCTCTCAAGATAGCCCAGAGAAACTGAGTAATTAGCTCAGACGAATAGCTGAACCATGAATAACAATGCAAGTTCCTGAGCCTAAAAGTACAGGGACTTTTTAGTCCTGTGACTAATTCCCATTCCCTCTTTAGGTCTCAAATTGGCTGCCAGGGACTCTAGCAAGCCTTCCCTGCTCCATTCTCTATCCCACAGTGGGCTGAGTGACTTGTTCTTTTTCTAGCACTTTCCATACTCACATTGGATTATAATTGAGATCCACATGTTGATGTTGGCAGGAAAGTGTAATGTGTTTAGGGGGTGGGGAGCAGCAGGGTCTTGTCCATGACTTTGTGGGCATTGCCCAGCTGAGCGCATAGCACATACTAAGTACTCTATGAATATTCATTGATTAGATGCATTTAAAATTATTGCCATTAGAGAAGGGTACAATGAACAGCCATGGAGCTTTTTCTATTTCCCAGCTTGGAAATATTTAATTACCTAATGCTTACAAAGAGAACAGGATGTTTGCCCTCGGTGGTGTGCGATGAACCTGCTTCCCCTCCTTCAACGAGAGCCTGCTTCTCATCAGCTCGCCTGCGGAGTACAGCAGGCCTCTCACATCAAGACGCCCTCCATCACAGCTGAGGATAAAAACGCTTTCATCTAGCAGCAACTTGTTCATAATCAGACCAATTTTGCTTCTAGCAGATTGGAGCCCCATACAAAGTAAAGTTGCCTAGGAAATCCCTCTGCAGTCTAGTGGATGCAGAGAGGAGATTCCCACTACCTTTTGATACATTGGGGGGGGGTGTGGGGGGAGGTGGGGGTGTGGGGGGTGTTCACTCCCTTCAGTGCCTGAGGCAGAGAAACAGGCTGCACAGGATTCTGTATTTATTGGCATTCTGGTTTACTTTAAATGCACTCAAAATACGTTCAGATCTTCTGTCCGCAGTGCTCTCACAATAGCCCTTTGGTGTAAAGAAAGAAAGAGTTGAATTTTTCAATGTGTCTCTGGGATCAATCTATGTTAGAGTTTTTTGGGATGCCTGTGCAATTTCCGTCTTTTTTTTTTTTAGACCTTAATATTTATTTTCAGTTCCAATTTTTTCTCTTGAGGTACAATTACATACAAGGAAATGCAGCAAGTCTTCTGGCTGCATCTCAGATCTCCTGAATCAGAATCCCTATGAGGTAGGACCTAGGAGCATGCATGTTAACACCCTTCCCAGGTGATTCACTTGCACAAGAAGGTTTGAAGATCATTTAATGACCTGCCCAAGGTCACTAGCTGGGTAGCTGAACCAAGTTTAAAGTGAGGGATTACCTGACTTCAAATTGGTGTCTGATGAATAACGCCCTGGAGGTGTTGATCTAGAAAGCTGCTGTCCAAAAGAAGGTTTCTTCTCTCTAGAGTGGGAATTCTTATCACAGCCTGTATCTAGGAGTTGGAGGTACAAGGCGAGTAGGACTCTGTTTTGAATCATTCAGTCTAAGATCTGTAGGGTGAAGTCACAATCATTCTGTGCCAATTGTGTTGCATAGACATCTAACAAAGGTTGTCAATTCCTGGCTTCTTTTCATGAGATGAGGAGAAGGCCACAGGTCTTTATACTGTTTTGCGATAAACGCCATCAGCATTTTTCTTTTTCAGTGACAACAGAGCGTCACAGTCACGGAAGGGAAGCTGAAAAATAATTTCTATAAACCCGAAATTCCTTAAATATCTGTGCAAAGACGAGGCTTGCTTGTGCATGGTATAGGTAGTAGATGGCTCTTTGCTAGGAATTCACTCCCAGACTTTAGCATTTGCTTTAGGAATGCACCTCACATCGACAGCCAATTGATGTGTTGCTCTCATTAGCGAACGAAATCGATTGAATGCCTCAGCTTTCCCTCTCCATGAGTGATCTTTTCAGAAGGAGGAGAGGGAAAAATTGTTATGCTCATGTGGCAAAACAGAATAAATACCGCAATTATTTCCCGAGAATAAGATGAAATGAACTATGTTGACAGACATCAGAGGACTGCAGGATAAAGAACAAACAAATGACCCTAGAATTGTAGTCTCAGAAAGAAAATAGTTACATGCGAGGGCTAGGATGAAAACAAGACCTCACCGCGTAAGTCTGACCTTCTCCCATTTCTACAGAATCGGACACCCGAGATGCCAATTTCCAGCACTGAAAGTGCTCCTAACAATGAAATAGTGTAAAACTTCATGAGATAAAATCATACATTACAGGAAATACTCATGCTGGGAAAATCAAATATAAGAATGGTACCTGGTAAATCAGAAACTTTCAATGTGTGCCTTCCCAGACTAAACCAAGGAAACAATGCTTACTTAGACGGTATCCTTATCACCAGTGCAATGGTGACGGGTTTGGGCCATCAGCGGTCGGCTGCTGACTGCATGCCAACATGGTCTGCCTGTGTTGTACGATCCCATCCAGTTCAATGATCCTAGAATCCGGCTATGTGCTGAGGCTCCCCAGTTTCTATCTCCACCGCAGACTTTCTCTCTGAGATACATATGCAACTCACATACACACACTCTCATACATGCAACTTCCTTCTTAGCATTTATACCTGGATATCTTCACAGTTCATATGCTCAAATGCAGCTCATGATTTTTCTCCCCAAATACCTTTCTTTTCCAGGTCTCCCAGCACCAGTGTCTGGGGCCCACCAAACACCCAATTGTTTAGGCCAAACCTGAAAACTATCTCAGTTCTTTATCTTCTCCCCTGAAATCTACCCTATTACCTCCAGAATATGTCCAGAACCTGTTATCTCTTCCCCTGTACCTTCTCCATTCTAATAAAGCTATACTGTCTCTCATCAGACTCCCCATAAGAATGTATTTTAACAGAATGCATGTACTCCTAAACTTTCACGGGCAAGGAGTTGCACTGTTCTCAAAATAAAATCCAGACTCTGTAAAGTGACCTAAAAAGTCCTGTCTGATCTAGTCCTTTCCTACCTCTCTCCTCTCCAGTTTTTTTCTTATTGGACTGTAGCCACAGTGGGCCCTTCTATGAGCTTTGTAAACGCCACCTTTTTCCTGGTGTTGGGCTATATATGTGCTCATTTTATCACTCCCTATGATGGCCAAGGCATCATTTTCTAAATGCTACTACCTTTCCGCTTCCTCAAAAAGTCCTTCTCTCATGCCCCATACTGAAGTGACCTTCTTTGGTAACTCTCTCATGCCTACTGTTCATTAAAACCTCAAAAACCTTTTTTTTGAGACAGAGTCTCACCATGGCACCCTCAGTAGAATGCTATGGCATCATAGCTCACAGCAACCTCAAACTCATGGGCTTAACCAATTCTCTTGCCTCGGCCTCCCGAGTAGCTGGGACTATAGGCCTGCCACAACAGCCAGCTATTTTTTGATACAGTTGTCATTGTTGTTCCACTGACCTGGGTTGGGTTTGAACCCGCCACTCTCAGCATATATGGCTGGCACTGTAACCACTGTGCTACGGGCAACCAGCCAAAACCTCAAACATCTTTATGTTTCTCTTTTTAATTCATTGTTTGACTCTCCCATTACAAAATATTTTTTTTATTTATACATTCTATGTCTTATTTAGCTGGTATAATGCCCACACAGAGGCCCCTTGATGAATACCTACTGAATATGTGAGTGAGTGAATTCATGAATTAACGTTCATTAATGAATTAGAGAATTCCTCCTTTAACAATGAATTGATTTCATCACAGTATCTGAAGCGAACTGAAATGACTTCATGACTTCCAGTATGTCTGAATAATAACCACAGCAAAGACTTTTTCAGGCCTCCACAATATCAACTGCCATCACGCGGCACCAGGCAGAGGGGATGATTCATCGTCATTCAAACACCTCACGTCCTGAGTCTCCCATCTAGTGCCGAGTGCCTTGAATTTAGTCTTTCACTTTGATTCTGCAAATACTCTATGTCCTGGCAAAATGGATTTCTTCCTCTTTCTGAGTTTAGACACCCCAGGACTCTTGCACACTCTGTTTCCTCCACTTCAGCTTCCCTCCTTTTCATGTCTCCTAATTTCTGCCTTTTGAAACGCTCTGAGGCACTTGAGTAGAGAAGCATCTCTTAAGCAAATACTGCAAAGCCAATTTTTAAGTGCCTCAAATTAGAGAGTTTGGGAAATAGTTGCTGTTAAACCTTGCTATTGGAAATGAATTCCTTAAGTTTAAAAAAAATCGTAAAATATGCCTCCATGAATCTTAATCAAGGAATTCTATTTTTTTTTTAAGGAATTCTATTTTTGAGAATACATTCCAATATTATCACAGTAACTAGTCACAATCATTGAACATTTTTGATGTGCTATGTTGTTTAAAACATCTATTTATATTATTGCAAAAGTTATTCAGGGTACGTTTTATTATTTCAATTTTACAAACTGAAAAATAGAATCATGAAAAATTGAGGTAACTTGCTTCATTTCAATAAGTAGTAGTAAAACCAAATTTGAACCAGGCATTTTAACCGTGAAATATATGCTCTTAATCACTGTGTCATACAACTTTTCCTAGATAAATGCAAAGATTTTGCTATTGTTTATAACAATGTTGTAAATATTAAAAATAAGGATACATAAATGAAGTCATACTTTTATAATATGATTAATGATCACAATGTATGTCAAGTAAAAAACGTAAGTTTATAAAATAAAGTATTTCCATTTTGACTACATTTTTGTTAAACAAAAAAAGTGTTGATTTTGTTTGGTATAAACTAGCCAGTCCTTTGCATAATATTAGACACATAGTACTTGTTAGTGGACTCAATGGGTTAATAAAATATATATGCATAATCAAGAGGTCAGAAAAATATGCCATAGCCTTTTAACAGTATTTAGTGATCAGTAGGTTGTGAGACTATGATGACATTTATTTTCTCATATTTTAGTTATATTTAACATTTTCTATGCAGAGAATATATCATTTTAGTAATCTCAAAAGGAAAAGAATAAATGTTGAATTTTAAAAAAGTACTTAGGGTCTATTTTAAATACTTTCTTCCCTTAAGTCTATCTTTGCCTTTGTGTGAAATCTCTACCTTTTTTTCATTCAAAGCACTTTTTTCTTTAGCTCACTATGCCTTGTATTATATTGATTGATGCCATGTTTTATACTGCTGTACCATACTCTGTTTCCTCTTCAGTGGTGTATTTCCTTAGAGCTTGGACTGTAGTTTATTTATCTTTACAATTCTTTCACTTTCTGGGATAGTACCCTAGATACAGCAAGCACTCACTAACTAACTGCTTATTGCTATACTCATAATATCAATAAGTCCTACTAAGCAATTTGAAATGTGATTCAAACTGAAATCAGGCTGTAAGCTGATACCCAACATGTATATAAATAAATTAATAGTAACAGTGGCATGCTGAGGCATATTGGAAACTGAAGAAAAAAGAAAAAATCGGTAACACTGATTCTGTTTTTATTTAAAATTTTGATGTTTTGTTCATCATGGATACTTTACATTAATTTTGATTTTTAAAAATATTATAAGAAGATATTTATCTTTATTTTGTCACTTTACCTTCTCAGTCTGTCTCTATGATACAATAAAAGCAAGTAATGCAATTTGATCATCTTATAACTAAACAGATGTATGTTTATGTGTGCGTATGTATAATGATACATATATTTTTTCACTCAGCCTTTACAGATATCGTAATGAGTGTCTATATTCTTAGCCCTATTTTGTAGGTGAGGAAACTGAAGCACAGGGATACTAAGTAATTTGACCAAAGTCACCAGCTAGAAAGTGATAAAAAATATATATAGAAAAAGCTATTACCAGGAATAAGGAAATTAGAAGAGAAAGGTGAATAATTTTTATCGACTTTTATAGACGTCCTCAAACTTTTTAAACAGGGGCCCAATTCACTGTCCCTCAGACCGTTGGAGGGCCAGATTACAGTTAAAAAAAAAAAAACTATGAACAATTCCTATGCACACTGCACATATCTTATTTTGAAGTAAAAAACAAAACAGGAACAAATATAATTCACGCTGCTGCATGTGGCCTGAGGGCCGTAGTTTGAGGGTAGATTGTTGGGTAGATTAGACCTTTTTTTTTTAAACTTAAGTTTTAACCAGTAGCAAGTGAAAGTCATTTGTTAACCACTTAACTAATATTCAATTGCCATTGAGGCATTATTAGAGTAGGTGAAAGGCATCTAAGATATGCTGGTCAGAGATCTCTGTGTCAATGGCCATTAGTATCCAACCTAATTCTTGTCTTTAAGAAGGTTCTGTCTTTATTTGCCATACTGAAGTGCATTTTCCAGACAAAATACAGGTGGACTGTCACTTTTATCATGGGTCTTTGATCCAATTAACATTTGGTACAAGTGGGCCACCTTTTTATTATGCACAGTAAACATGTAAACCTGTTCATTTACCAGCATCCACGATGATCATCTACATGGCAGTGTGTGAAAAATGACAGTTCCTGGACCTCGTTCCAAACTACAAAGTCAGAACCTCTGTTGTCAAAACAACTTTTAAATATCAGAGACTTTGGAATCCCAAAAACTAGGTCTGAAAATTTAGCTCACCCCTTTATAAGCTGAGGAGCCTTTGGCAAAATACTTCATATTTTTGGTTTGTTTAACTTCAACATCCTCATAGGTGAGGGGGGAATAAAAATACCAACCTCTCTAAGGTTTTGGTGAATATTAAGTCAGGACGAGGATCTAATGATAATGATATTTATAAGAGCTTACAAATGTTGAGTATTTACAAAATATCAAATCAAGCCCTGTGGCCAATGCTGTACCTGCATTATCTTGTTAATTTGTCTCAAGTACATAGTAAGTTCACAACTGGCAAGAGCTATAGTTAGACACTCAGAATCCTGGAATTGGTAGGGAGAGAGTCACAATGATTTAAGTCCAAAATGTAAGACTAATGTATAACCTAGAACAAGCCATCTAGTCTGGTGGCCAGTCAACTTCATCAGAATTATCTGGGTGAGCTCATTAAAATACACTGCATCACCCTGGTCCTTGAAACTCTAACTCAGTAGCTCTCAGGGACTTGGGAATCTCTATTGTTTAAAAATCACAAGTGATTTTGAATCACAGCCAAGTTTGAAACAATGATTAACGTGGGCTTCAGTTTTCCTAAGAGCTGTGAGGTTATGGATTAGGTTATTCCCTCCCAGTTTTTTTTTTTAAATCTATAATGCGTAGCACAGTACTACCATATAAAACACACACACACAAATATTGATTAGATGGCATAAAATGGGGTTAATAATTCCTCTTCTGTCTTCACAGGGACTTTAGAAGGATCTTTTGCAAAGCCCCATTTGAGAATACATCTGGAAAATAGTAGATGTTATTAAAAGAATAGTTTCAGATTCAGTAATCCCACTACTGGGTATATACCGAGATGAAATGAAATCAGTATGTTGAAGAGATGGCTGCACTCTTAAGTTTGTTACAGCACTATCAACAATAGTCAAATTATGGAATCAGCCTCAGGGTCCGTCCACAGATGAGGGGATAAAGGAAACATGGTATGTGTGCATGTGTTAGAATATTATCCAGCCATAAAGAAGAATGAAATCCTTTTATTTGTGGCAATATGGATGAACCTGAAGGACATTATATTAAGAGAAATAAGCCAGGCACAGAAAGACAAATACCACATGTTTTCACTCATTCTAGGAAACCAAAATAATTAATCTCATAGAAGTGGAAAATAGAATGGTAGTTACCAGAGGCTAGGGAGTGTGGGGGTAGGGGATGGAAAGAGATTGGTTAACTGACTCAAAGTTTCTGATTGATGGGAGGAATAAGCTCTAGTGCTCTACTGCATGGTACGGAGACTATGGTTAACAGTATGGTGCATTCCTAATAGCGCTACAAGAGAGGATTTTGAATGTTCTCACTACAAAAAAAAGCTAAATGTAAGAGGTGATGGATATACTATATGCCCTGATTTGATCATTATTCAATGTATACATGTATTGAGACACCACACTATACTCTATAAACATGTGTAATTTATCTGTGTCAATTTCAAAAAAAATTTTATAGATTTATTAATTAATTTGTTTTGTTGTGTTTTTTTCTTGCTCTTTAACCATAGATAATCTGGTACCCACCATTAGCTTGAGTCTCTAAAAATGAATTATAGCAAGATTGTGAATAAACTACCTTCTTCAAATTATTCAGATTAATTTATTCTCAAGTTATTTTTTACTCAGAATTAAAATGTTACAGAGTGATCCAAAGTCCACATTCATTTCTGCATGTCAGTTTCTATTATAAAGTTCAACCCTGTCAACTGGTCACTTCCTCATTCATTAAAATTCATTTTAGGCCTGTGTTTTACCACAGCTGGAATCTACACCTACCATCAATGCAGTAAAATCTGTTTTAGGCACTCCTTACCGGCATTCTGCTAGAAGAGCGATTTAAAGCACCCAGAAGAGCTAGTGCAGGGCCTTCTGACTGCCTATCAGCTGTTTTGAAATGCATACAAGCTGAGGGAGAGTCATGAAGGTCTCTGAGCCCAGGCTTATAAAAGAACAGAATTAGAAACATAGTCTCCAGGAGGAAGAAAACTAATGCATTATCCCAGGTAAAGGGCCCTGGAATAGGGAAGAACCAGAAAGGCAATTGTATGCTGAAATTAGGACTCAATATTCCCATAAGTCATGTGATAGACTGGAATTCATCAGTCCCCCTACATGCTTCACGTATAGCCGGGGATCCTCAGCACAGAATGGAAGGAGGAAATTCATGGCTGTCGGTCTGGAAATGTTGGGCTCAGAATTCTCCAGAGCTGACAGACCAGGGTGAGACAGGCTTGCCCAGTTTTGCCTCTGTCTGCAAACCTGTTTCACTGAAAGTTCACTTCCGTGCTGCCTCATTGATGGGAATAAAATAAAGTTCACCAGAAAAGAGGGTAGAAAGAAATGATGAAATCCGTGCTATTCTTAGACGGATGGGGACTTACATTTGTGGAAGCAAAAGATGAAAGTTTTCCAATCTGAAACCAGCACAACCCACCCCTCAGGAGGTGAAGAAAAGTGCGGGGGAGCATTCTCCTACCTTCCGTGGTTCCAATCTCGATAGTGCCTTTCACCTGGCTGAAGCACCATAGTGTGTCCTGGGTGAGCGTTCCAATCCCTGAAAGCAACACAGGAGACACTTCAGGTTAGGTCAGACCTCCCAGTTGCTCTTTAAAGGCCAAGAAGAAAAGAGCTATATAGTGTAATCTATGCATTTTAGAAGGAGCCTTGCACACCAGGTATCATCTCGTCCGAGACCCTAATGAGTCCTGGGAGAATGGTGGCTCTACAAGTGCCACGTCCTGCTGTGAATCACTGTTCTGTCTCCTCCGCCTGACCATGCCAGGGCCAGTTTGAACTGGAGCAATTGGAGTTCGTCCCTTCTCAGGCCCTGGCAGCATCCTGCAGCAGTTACGAAGGGCCTGCACGCCCCTGTGTGACTGGCCCTTTTCATGGGAATACTAATGCTTTCGATTGTTTTCCTTCTGTGATGGTGGGGAAGCGAAAGAGGCAGTTCGTTAGAGGGGTTTGAGAAAAAGAAAGGCGACATTTTTTTTTTTTTTTTTTTTAAGCTGGGTTTTGCAGCTTGCATGGTTGAGCGGCCAGTAAGGGGTCACACACCCAGAGAACTTCCATCTCTCTTGTTCACTTCTTGACTGCTTGCCAAAGTCAGAGCCGACCGCACAGCAGGCAGGGGAGAGCAAGACACAGGGCTCGAATGGAGGCAGGGGCAGCTCACGTAGGGCTGGGCAGTCAGCTTCTGACAAACGCGGCCTATTTTGTTTTAGGGGGATTTCAGATTTAATTAGACATTTGATGGAGCTAGATTTTCCGGGATATATGTACCCACTGTTAATATGTACAGTAAAGCATATTTGATTGACAATATATCTGTTAGTGTATGTATTCAAATCTAAGGGGACTTTTCAGAGCACCGCTGGATAACGGCAAGCCAGTTTCCTCCCCAAGACCAAGAACGTTCCCCTCCATTCTACTAGGTTTATAATTAAGAGGAATGTCGCATAGTTAAATTTTGGGAGAGAGTATGAATTTAAGAATGATTAAATTCACTAGAACAAAACAATGAATATCAAAACGAAATTGATCCTTTTAAAACGCACAGGGAACTGAATAGTCATTTTCATTGTCAGTGACAGATTTTTATTGAATTCCTATAGAGAAACCGTCACTCACTCGGCCATGCCAGAGGAGGGTTGATTCTCCTGTGGTTTTCTCACTGTTGCTGACAGTACATTTGATGGAAGCAGCACAGGGTCATCACCGAAAGAATGTGCTTTGAAATCAGACAGGGTTTATAGCTTGGCTCTGACTTGGAATAAGTTCCAATACACACGAGCCTGTTTTCTTCTCTTTAAGGTGGCAGGCATAACAGTATCCCTCTCTCAGAGTTGTGGATATTGAATGTGATAAGTGGAGTCAAGCAACTTAATACAGGGTATTATTATTATGAGCAAGGATTGTAAAACATTTAATAGTAACAAAGAATATTAGCTGAGAAATTTTCAATTAGTTGAGGCAGGCACTGTGCTAAGAACTTGATATAGAGTATTTCCATTCTCACACAAATCTTGAGGGGAGTATTATTATTATCCCATTGTATGGGTGAAGAAACTGAGATTCAAGAAGTTTTGGCAACTTCTCCAAGGTCATGCCTGTGGCATGACAGAGCGCAATTTCAACCAAGCCTGTCTGAATCCCGATATTCTGGATGTGCAGGGGCCAGTTGTCCTTTGAACAGTTTACAGAAGCTTCATGGCTTGAACCGTGCAACTCATTTGGAAGTCTCATTTGGGAGGCTGAGCTGGAATGTAGTTGCAGAGCCTATAGTTTTAGTAGTAAAGTATCGGCCTCTCCACTAAAGTGCCACAGAGTTAAAATGAGCACCCAGGAGTGGAGAAGAAAGCCTTTGGCAGTACCTATCAGCGCTGGAGAAGTCCACATCCATGGTTGTAATCCTTCCTCCACTACCAGCTCTGGCCTTGGATTTCAGCATCAGACATTATTCAACAGGTTCTTACCCTTCCTGGTGAGTTGTCACCAGCCCCCTCTAAACTGTGTCAGTGATGTGACACTGATCTCTTAAGGAACACTAGCTACAGGGGAGATATTCCCTGACTTGTCCTGGCAAGAGAAAATCTGGCCAGGTGCAAGATACTCTGTGAGCTGAAATTAATTTATCATCCTTTTGGAAATGGTGGGGATGTGGGACCCGGAGGACTCTGGGCAGCTCAGGGTTGCCATAGGGAATCTCAGTGCAATGTTATCAGATTGGCAAATTTTCTTCAAAAACAGCCAGAATTCTAGATTATTATGTCTCAAATGTTTAAATAACTCCAAATTTTTAAGTATCATCGATCAGTTCAAATTAGAATACTCACTCAGCATGACTCACACGGTACAGGGCAAATACCACATGAGGCGGTAAATGGTCTTTGTGCCGCCAATCTACAAATCTCTAGCTAGAATATTTATGCTGAAAGACACTTTAGTTGATACTTAGTCCATCTTTATCATTTTACAAATTAGGAAGTGAGGCCTCCAGAGGAGAAAGAACTCACAACAGGATAGTTATTTTATTAATTTCTTTTTTCTTTTTTTTTAATTAAATCATAAAGAGGTAGATCATGTATACATTAATGCATTTATGGGGTACAATGTGTCAATTTCATATACAATTTAGAGTGCTTACATCGCACTGGTTAATATATCCCTCACCTCATTTACTAAGTTATTGTGGTAAGACATTTATACTCTATACTTAATAGATCCGACATGTAACCCTTGCAATATGCACCATAGGTGAAGTTATTTTAAATGGAAACCTGGGACACCAAGATGACAAATCCTTTTACAACTAGGCTACAATTCATGGTGAAGGTTTGGCAAGATATCTATCTAGATTTAATGAGTGCTCTTTAGGGAAGTGTATTTGATTGTGAAAGTGGATGACTGGAGAATCAAACCAACCATAGGGAGAAAGGAAAATTCATTTCTCTTAAATTATAGAACTCGACAGCTTCCCTGTAAACCCCAGTGCCAAATAACACTCCAGTTACTATGGTAATGGAGTCAATAAGTGACATTCTCTACCAGGAGATGGGTACAGATCCAGTTGCTAAACATCTTAGAAGATGTTCATTTCTTTCTCCTCACCTATGGCTCAAAGAGGCCGTGAGTCTCACCAGCTGAACGGCAAGCCCACCTGTCTAGGATCACAGAATAGCCAATTTCTGAATCTGGCCAGCCCTTGGAGATCATTTGGTCCACTTGCTTTACCTTAAAGCAGAGGGCACTGACTCCCAAAAGGGCATGGCCACACAGTGAGTTAACAGCAGAGTTGGAGCCAGCTCAGGGCTGTGATGTCCTGCACAGGGCCCTTCAGAGTTGAGGCTGGCCTCAGTGCTGCCTCTTTTGTGCCAACTCAGCTTTGTGAATACAATGAACAAAGGATGTGACAGGCAGCAATAAAGTCCTTATTGATTGGGTGGAAAGTTATCTTCAAGGGCTTGGAGCCGGTAGTATGTTTCTTTCTGCAGAGAGAAGGAGAGAGAAACTTGGAGGAGAGAGAAGAAGGGAAGGGGGGGGGGTAACAGAGAAAGGGAAAAGGATGTGATCCTTGCCCAGATAAATGTTGTCCAGGAAGAGTCTAATTTGACCTTGACATTGATAGTGTTATAGGCTATAGACATATCTTCCCTACAGAGAAAGAGTCTGCAATTGTGCAGTCCTCTCTGGGGGTGTCTTTATGAGGATAACAGGATAACTTGCAGCAGACCCTTGGCCTAAGTGAATATCTTGCTAACAAATCAGCCCCAGCGTGGTGTGAAAGTCTTCCCGTCCAGGAAGCCAGATTCCCAGGATGAAAGACTCTTCCCTTCATAAAGGGAACTTCAGACTTCAGTAACATAGGCATTTTTTTCAACATTCTGTGTATTGCTCCATTTTTAGTCGTGTAGGAAAGACAGGCCGCTTCTGTGCCCCCAACTAGCCAGTGAGCTCTTATAGAACAGGAACATGTCAGATATTAAAATCAAACTTTTCCTTACACAAGGTTGAATCGGCCATTAGAACTATTTTAGCAAAACCATCATGGGATCAATTTTCTGGGTTTAATTCACTGGATGATTTCAATTGGCCCTCAAGTAAATTGTTAATTGGTTACACTGACCATCCCAGCCGTCCTTCTAGTGGAAGAACAGGAAGGGAGGCGGAAGGAATTGGCCACATTTCACTGATTGTTAAGAAAGTGGAATCAATAAATTAGGGGCTTGTGGTAATTTGAGACATGAGTCAGAAAGGGAAGAAGCAAAGAAATCTTGGGGTATTGGTGAGCTAGCGGAGCTCTTTATTCTTTATTGATCTCTTGATCCTACCTCTTATGAGTTTCTTTGTTGAATAAAAGAAAGACGTTTATATTCTCAAAGAAATAATAATGCTATAATGTGCCTCACGGGAAACTTCACCCTAATTTATAAAGCAAGGGAAAAATGAAGGTGTCTAACATCCCCAAACTGATTGGTGTAAATATTTATATCATAGATACTGAGAAAATAAGAAGATAGTTGTTATTTCTTGCCCAATGCATTGTAGAATGCCATTTTGAGTATGATTAAAAAGCAGCCTTGATAGATGCATATTTTATTCATCTTCTTCACATATATAACTATTTTGTAGTAGTGTACTAATATTTATAGTAGGCCTTTAATAAATGGTTAATGTAGTCCTTTCCACTCTGGCTTTTAAAAACACTTTTGGAGATAAAATTCACACATAATAAAGTGGAGATATTTAAATTGTACAATTTGATATATATTTTTTCACTTCCTTTTTAAAAAATGTCATTAATATAGAAGGGCAGCGCCTCTGGCTCAGTGGGTAGGGCACCGGCCCCACATACTAAAGGTGGTGGATTCAAACCCAGCCCCTGCGAACTGCAACCAAAAAATAGTCGGGTGTTGTGGCAGGTGCCTGTAGTCCCAGCTACTGGGGAGGCTGAGGCAAGATAATGGCTTGAGCCTAGGAGTTGGAGGTTGCTGTAAGCTGTGATGCCACAGCGCTCTACCCAGGGTGACAGCTTGAGGCTCTGTCTCAAAAAAAAAAAAAAAAATTTCATTAATATAAGGGTACATGTGATTAGGTTACATTGTTTGCATTTGCTAGGTAAAGCCTAAGTTGTAGTTGAGCCCTTCACCCAGGAGGTGGGCCACATACCCCTACATTGTGCCCCTTTCCAAGCCTCCTACCTCCTCCTCCCTCCCACTTCCTCCTCACCCCTCCTCGCCTTCTTGGATTTGATTGTGTTTTTCTCTTGCGTGGGCGGGTAGTTGTTCATCTACTAGTTTCATCTACTAGTCTCATACTAATATTGAATCAGTGTAGCCAAATAACAATTAAAAATAAGACTGAATGCTGATTTTCCATTCTTGTGATACTCAGGAAGATGTTCTCCACATCCATCCAGGTATCAACAAATACGAAAGATGTAAAGTCTCACATTATCTTTCTTTATGTCTGAATAGTAGTTTACGGTATACCATAGTTTATTTATCAGTCCATGGGTTGATGGCCTCTTGAGTTGTTTCTACATCTTGGTGATTGTGAATTGAGCGGCTATAAACATTATAGTGCAAATGTCCTTATGGTAAAATAATTTTTTTCCCCTAAGTAAATAACCTAGTAATGGGATTGCAGGATCAAATGTAAGGTCTACCTTTAGCTCCTTGAGGATTCTCCATACTTCTTCCCAAAAGGCTATAGTAGATTACAACCCCACCATGGAATGGAAGTGTTCCCTCCTCTCTATACCCACACCAGCACCTGGAGCTTTGGGATTTTGTGGTGTGGGCTATTCTTACGGGGGTTAGTTGATGTCTCAAGGTGGTTTTGATTTGCCTTCTCTGATGACTAGGGACAAAGAGCATTTTTTTCATGCATTTGTTTGGTCATTCATCTGTCTTTTGGGGAAAGCCATTTGATAAGTTTTGACATGTGGACACCATCACCTTGAGACCATCACTCCAATCAACATAATAAATATAGCCAACACCCACATAAGATTTCTCATGGCTTTTTGTAATCCTTCCCAACCCTTCCCTTGCTCATAATCTTGGGCACCCCTGATCTGCTTTCTCTGTTATGTTAGTTTATATTTTCTATAATTTTATGTATTAATAAATGGAATCCTGTGGTATATATTCCTTTTTTTTCTGGATTCCTTTCCTCAGCATAATTATTTTGAGAATAATCTATCTTTCTGTATACATTGATAGTTCTTTTCTTTTTGTTACTGACAAACATTACATTATATGGGTAAACCATAGTTTGTCCATCCATTTACCTAAACTTAGGCTGCTTCCAGTCTGGGGCTATCACAAATCAAACTGCTAGAGATATTTTTGTGGGCATATTTGTGCATGCTTCCACTGATCTAAGGCAAATCCTAAACGTGGATGGCTAGGTCATACATTATACTTGTATTTAACACTTCAAGAAATACCAAACTGTTTTTCAAAGTATCAGCATGCATGAAAACTGTTTCTCCTTCATTCTGCTGGGAATATTATAGCATCTTATTTATTTAATTATTTTAATTAAATCATAACTGTGTACACTGATGCATTTATAGGTTTTAGTGTACTAATTTGATATAAAATGTGAAAAGCTTACATTGAACTAAGTAATACATCCATCACATTTATATTCTTTTCTTAATAGTTTTGAAATGTGGGGGCAAAACATGATTGTAAGGAGGGAATTTACCTAACAAATGCAATCAGTGTAACCTGATTTCTTGTACCCTCAATGAATCCCCAACAATAAAAAATAGTTTTGAAATGTACCATTGCATCATGTACATTAAGTGATATTCCCCCAAATACCCTTCGTCCTCCTCCTACCTCCTCCCCTCCCCTCTCTCTGTATCTTATGTTTTAAATGTGCATTTTTTCCAAATAACTTATTTGGTGGTCATTTGCTATCTCCTTCTTGCCTTGTTCCACTGGTTAATCTCCTGTAAAAGTTTTAATAGAAACAGTGAAATTAAACATCCTTATCTTGTTCCTTATCTGAGGGGGAAAATATTTCATTTTATATTATTAAGTATGATGTCAACAGGAAATTTTTCATAGCTGAGTTTATCTATTTTTAAGGTTGAGGAAATTCCATTCTCCTCCTAGTCTATTGGGAGTTTTTAATCAGGAATGCGTATTGGATTTTGTCAAACCTACATCTATTGAGGTGACCATATTTTTTTGTTTCTTTTTAAAATTTGCTTGCTCGGCGCCTGTGGCTCAGTGACTAGGGTGCTGGCCACTTATACCAGGGCGGGTGGGTTCAAACCCAGCCCAGGCCTGCCAAACAACAATAACAACTATGACAAAAAAATAGCTGGATTTTTTGAAAAGATTAACAAAATTGATAAACCTTTTGCCGACCTAACCAGAAATAGAAAAGTAAAATCTCTAATATCATCTATCAGAAACAATAAAGGAGAAATAACAGACACTTCAGACATTCAAAGAATCCTCAATGATTACTAGAAAAATCTCTATTCCCAGAAATATGAAAATCTGAAGGAAATGGACCAATACCTGGAAGGACACTACCTTCCTAGACTCAACCAGAAAGAATTAGAAATCTTGAATAGACCTATATCAATCACTGAAATAGCATCAACAACACGAAATCTCCCAAAAAAGAAAAGTCCAGGCCCAGATGTCTTCACACTCAAATTCTATTAAACCTTTTAAGAGGAACTAGCACCTATATTATACAACCTTTTCCAAAGCATTGAAAAAGAAGGACTACTTCCCAACACATTCTATGAAGCAAATATCACACTGATATGCAAACCAGGAAAGGATCCAACAAAGAAAGAAAATTATAGACCAATATCATTAATGAATATCTATGCAAAAATATTCAATAAGATCTTAGCAAACAGAATTCAACAACACATCAAAAAAATTATACACCATGATCAAGTTGGTTTTATTCCAGGGT
>CAUYON010133030.1:0-35140 GCA_963573935.1 Arctocebus calabarensis
CAGCTTGAGGCTCTGTCTCAAAAAAAAAAAAAAATTAGATCCGTAATGTTTGATGAGATTATATTACATTCTCAACTTGTGTAAATGTAAAGAAATCATAATATTAATGTAAACTAATAACACCAGATGGGTTTTTAAGAACATGTCTCACACTTGGCAGAAAACAGATACTACATGACAACAAATTCACATATAAAATTGGTTATGAACAGAAATGTTTTCTAAACTCATTAATCATCTTTTTCTTTGAAGCAATATTCCAAAACCCATAAAATCTGAATTACTTGATTTTTTTCCAATTGCAAAATTGAATATCTATTTAAATGTCCATCAAAGACAAATTTCACCTCCAGGTTTGTATCAAACTCAGTGTATTTTAAGAGTTTGATGTTTATATTAGAGGTTTCTGACACATATAGGCAAATTTAATGAATCTCTTCTAGATATATTTACCTAAGTACAATATTTCACTGAAGTTGTCTAAAGCCAAGGTGATTATCATGATCAAGAGAAGAACTGAGCTAGAAAAGACATGGGTTTCTAACTGGATTTGCTCCTAAGTGATTTTCCATTACACCCAGCAGAACATGTTTCCCTTGCCAATGAAATGGTGATAAGAGTGACATAATACTAGTATAACACTAGTAATAATAATTTGAAGAGGAAGTATTATTATTGTTTTCCTTAATAAATAGAAGAAATGTACATTTCAAATGAGCAAACAGCTTGGTAAATGATGCAACTTTTCCAATATATCTTACATCATAAGTGCTGTAAAATATAATATTTTGCTCTGTTGCTGGTCTCTATTTCAGAATGACAACATGTGTGAGATGGCCAAGGGGAGTGACTTCAGAGATGATTGTAGTGATATTCAGCAGTGAGGTATGTAGCACTTTTTCTAGGCTAAGCCTGTGAACTTAATTGGCCTTATGGATAACAACTGAAAAAACTTAAGGAATGCTTTTTATTCTATAAAATATGTTACAAATATGAAATATTACTATAAAGTCATATTTTACTGTAAAGACCTTATGAGAAATTTTGAGTCTAATGCATTTTTATGTTACCAGAGTACTTTTTCTTATAGGTGCTGACTAAGTATTTGTTACATGACGGAGAGAAGGAAAGTCAGAAGCAGAGCATATTAACATGAAAATAAGGAATTCCTGAGAAGCTGAGCCACATAGAAGCACCAGCTTTTTAAGAAAAAAAGTGGTTGATATGCAAATTCATATGACATAAGCTAATGAAAATAACACAACAAAGTTTTACTCACATTTTTATCTTCCAATGAAAAAATGTATTTTATTTAAGGTCAAGTGCATTTTGTCTTCTGGTGTTAGAGCCAAAGATAGATGCTGTGGCGATTATCTTGATCCCTGCACCATAGTAAAACACCACAGGTTAAAACAATGGTTGTTATGAACCCGCCACCCCCAGTGCTCGGGGCCAGCACTCTAACCATTGAGCCATAGGCACCCAGCCAGCTGCTCACATGTTACCTTGGATTGGGAACTCCCATATGTCTTTTAAAATCCTGCCTTCCAACTGAACAGTTTCTTCATTAATTCATCACTCTTTATCACACCTTGTAATACAAGCCTAAAAAGAAAATAAAAACAGCTGATGATATCAATAGTATGCCTAAAATTTTTCTAAGTCAAATACACAGTTTTCTTACATAAATTTTATACCTTTAGTTGCCACTCACTAGTGATGGTTTACCATTTTTCCCTCCTTCCATATGACAAAAGTTTCCCTTTTTTTGGCCTCCAACAGCAGTTTCCTCCCTCTTTTTTCAGCCTCACCAACAATCTCCTTGCTATTTTGATATATTCATTCCCACTGAGTCCCAAAGCCAATGCCAAGTGTTTTGGATTTTTGAAATGGCAGCATCCTAATCCTGATATTGGGTATTTCTATGTAATAAACCGTCTGAAATTCATAGAAAAGCAATGTATTTTTGCCACAGTTCTGTGATGATCAGCTGATACCTATGCTGGTTTCTCTCGGACTCCGATAGAGAGAATTGGGAGGGTTGGTTGTCTGAGCGGGAAGTTTCAAGGAAGGCTCACTCGCATGTCTTATCTTTTGGTGCCTGCTGCCTCGTGTGGTTCTTTGATTTTATTTCTCGTTCAGTACAGGCTATTGTAATTTTTCTTTTTGTCTCTTCACTGACATTCAAACACAGGCATATTTTCCTCAGATTAATCTATACAGCAGAGTACTACGTGATTTATTCTAGGAGATTTCACAAGGGATGACACTGCCCTTCAGAAACAAGTCTGAATATTTGTGGAGGCATCCCTGTTCTGCCAGAGACGTTCCTAAGAGTTATACATAGCAATATATATTTTTAAAATACACACTGCTAAGTTTCAAGTTTGCATTGTATTGACATTTTATTATCACTTTAAGTTATAACTAATGTTCACTGAAATTTAATAACATTAAGCATACAATTTGATGAGTTTTATATAATGTGTCATGTAATCACCAACAAAATTATGAAGGAACATAGCTATAAACTCGAAAATTTCCTTTAAGTTCCTTTTCCACTGATTTGCTATCTTCCACTTGAGTCTTGTCAAAATAATTTGCATTTTGTGACTCATAGTTTTTTTTTTTTTTGAATGGATAATGTACAGTGTGTATATTGTAGTGAGAACAACAAAAACACAAAAGATGAAACCAGAAAGAATCTGAAGTAACAGGCTTAAAGTTTTGCTTCACCTCAAAGGAAGTGAGGAGCTATGAACAGATCTTTAACAAGAAAGATAATTAATACAGAGCTGAGTGCAGTGGCTCACATCTATAATTCCAGCACTCTGGGAGACTGAGGCAGGCAGATTGCCTGAGCTCACAGGTTCGAGACCAGCCTGAGCCAGAGTAAGACTTAGTCTCTAAAACTATCCATGTGTTGTGGCGGGCGCCTGTAGTCCCAGCTACTTGGGAAGTTCAGGTAAGAGAATCACTTGAGCCCAAGAGTTTGAGGTTGCTGTGAGCTGTTATGCCACAGCACTCTACCGAGGATGACAAACTGAGACTCTGTTTCCAAAAAAAAAAAAAGAAAGGTAATTAATACAACTTCCATTTTCAGATCTTCCAGAGGCAGTAGAGAAAATTACTTGGAGAAACATGAGTCTGAGTCTGGAGATATGGAGACCAGTTAGTTCAGATGAGGTCTAATGAGAACTGAGCAGAAAAGCAGGTCCACAGCTGAGAGACATTTACCAGGAAGCTCTAAGACAAAATTGTAGAGTGAACATATCAAGAGTGGGGATATGGAAATTAATCCAATGTCATTAAATTCTATACTTTGACTTCAAAAACTGAATGGATAGTAAAGCTTTTAACCACAGAAGTAAACAAAAGCAAGACTGAGATACAAAAAGAGGGTGATAGAATTAAGCTTTAATCCTATTTAATCTGAACTATCAGTGATATATCCAAGGAAAATGTCCAATCATTTTCAAGCAAAATGTGTAGATCAAGATTATAGATTTGGAATTCATAAATATAGTGAAAGCAACATGATTTGCAGTTTTATTATTCCAACTAAATTTAAACAAACTAAATTTCCTCACCTGTATTTCTCCTTAAACTTAGAAATATTTTTATCTTACAATATTTGTACCCTACTATCTATTTCTACTTGCAATTACCTTTTTGAGGCTTTGATTATTCCCAGCATATGGAACCATAATAACTTTCTCCCTTAAGTACCTTTCCTAACATGGCTTAAATACCACTATCATCATCCTTTGTTCTGCTTCTGTTTGCCTAAACGGCCTTTCTGCTAATCATTATTTACTATCCATCTTACAAGATCCAATTCTAAAGAATATTCTGATTCTTTTCCTATAAACAAGAAATTTCTCCCTTCTACTCCCTATTTTCTAATTTCTATTTTCTGCAGAAAATAAAAAGCAACCATCACTTCAAGACAGATAAATTGGCCAGATTTGATGGCTTATACCTGTAATCCCAGAACTTTGGGAAGCAGGAGGATCTTTTGGTGGCTAGTAGGTTTGGACCAGTCTGGGCAAAATAGTGAGACCTATGCCTCTACCAAAAAAAAAGTAGCTGGGCATGGTGGCCTGTCATCCTGATCCTGCCTACTTGGGAGGCTGAAAGAAGATCACTTGAACCTAGGAAGTAGAAGTTGTAATGAGCTACGATCATGTCACCACCACCTCACTCCAGCCTGGATGTCAGAATGAGACCTCCATCTTTATTTTAAAAAGAAAGAAGAAAAGGAGAAGGAAGAAAAAGAGAACTTACAAAAAACATTGGAATTTTAGCATTGTCATTAAAAATTCAGAAGACCAAAATTCACATTATAACAAAGATATTTGTACCAGAATGTTTATTGCAGCCCAATTCATATTGCTAAGTCATGGAAGAAGCCCGAGTGCCCATCGACCTATGAATGGATTAATAAATTGTGGTATATCTACACTATGGAATGTTATGAAGCCTTAAAAAAAGATGGAGATTTTACCTCGTTCATGTTTACATGGATGGAGCTGTAACATATTCTTCTTAGCAAAGTATCTCAAGAGGGAAGAAAAAGTATCCAATGTACTCATCCCTACTTTGAAACCAGGTTATAGCTTTCATAAAGCTATAATCCAATTATAGCCCAAGAATATGGGGAAAAGGGATAGGGAGGGGAGGGAGGGAGGAGGTTGGGTGCAGGGAGGGTAATTGGTGGGACCACACCTATGGTGCATCTTACAAGGGTATATGTGAAATTTACTAAATGTAGAATATAAAGGTCTTAACACAATAACTAAGAAAGTGCTGTGAAAGTTATGTTACCCAGTTAGATGAAAATATTTCAAATTGTACATAAAACCAGCACATTGTACCTGATGATTGCATTAATGTACACAGCTATGATTTAATAATAAAAATAAATAAATAAATAAAAATAAAAAATAAAAAAATTAAATTTCAGATAAAATGGAAGAGGCTCAAAATGAGTAAAATTAAACATGTGAATTATTTTAAAAAGAAATAACAATGTGACAAATATAATAAGCAATCAATATATAATTTAAAAAATGAATCAAATTTATAACTTACTGTGGCATTAAAGAAAAATCTATATGAAAAAGAAAAAATGCATAGTATAGTTAATGATTCTGTTATAACATAGTACTGGGATCATAAAAGAAATCAGCATTGCTTTTTACTCAAAAATTTAGCTCAACTTTCCCTCATAGATGTCATTAAAGAAGCTGTAAAAAATGCATTGTTAAGACAGATGACCTTTTAGAAACCATCAGAGCATAGAAAGTAAATCAAAAAATCATTTTCCATATTTCTTACTGAAATCACATATTAGTATTTATAGCCTGAATAAAGCCTTAAATATTTTTCCTAAAACATAATGGTACATATTTTAATACATTACAGAAAACTTATAAATTAGTATTGTCCCACCAGCCCAAGACCTTGGAGAAATTTAGGGCTGAGATTGAAAAGCCATTTACCATTTGCCAAGTCATACAGATTAGTTGTTGTAGGACTTTGTGGTTTGAGTATGCATTAGAGACCAAACCATATTCATCACAATTTATTTTTAAATGCCTATGTTGAGCCTTGATGTTACTTTTTATAGAGAGAATGGAAATATCAATGAAAGGGCTCAAAATCAGATACTTCTAACACGTGGCAGCTGCGTTCTCTTGCTGTTTCAGGAGATCTCTTCTAAGAGATCCATGGTGGGCCAACTCATCTCCCACCCCCTGGCCTACAAGTAATGTTGGTTTCTGCACCCCTGGTAAACTGGACGAAGTAAAATTTAAAAGCTGTTCTGGCTTTGTCCCTTCCACTTGTTTCTTGGGCTCTGACTATCATATTGTGCGGCCTTCAAGTTGTCTTCATTTTTTGTCTTACTCTCAGGCTCATGACCAACCATTTACTGGCTATTTGTTTGTTTTATAATAAGATTTCAGTGTGAACACCTGATCCTAATCTATCATCTAACCTGCCCCCATCATTGTCTTGATCTGTTTCCTTTCCCCTTATTATTGCTGCCCACACAATTATAGAAATAACTACCTCTCTCCCTATATACACACAGAGCTGATTTAGAAATGTAACTTTGAAAATACACTATCCTCACTGGACATAAAAATCCTATCAGAATTAAGCTATTGAATTAACATATAGTAGATAAAATCAAGGATGTAGAGTCAATTTTAAGAGACAGAGTAACTCCCATGCAATATATAATAACATATATATGCAATCCCATATATATGTTTTATTGGAAACATTTTTAACAGTGCCTTTCTACTCAGTTTTTAGTAACTACAGCTTTTTGTTTATAGCCTTTGAGTTTGTCAGGATACCATGAACAATTTTTAATTTTCTTATCATATTTGGCTGTAGATCTCCCTGGGGACTAGGGCAGTCATAGCTTCAATCTATGTAGCTATGCATCTGTCTTCTATAGAAAGATCATGGTGGTGAATTCCTAGTAGCAGTCTGATAGTCCATACTGAGCTGGCAGTGAAGTCTCCATGTCTCCTGGGGAGGAGTTTGTTCTCTTCTGCTTCAGATCTCCTTTTACTTAACTTACCTTTGTGAAGAAACTTGAAGAGGAGAAAGCAGCTGTCTGTTTTCTGCTGTATTGCTGTTTGTGAAATTAATGTTGCATTGCTATAGAGAGCTGGGGGTGAGGACTGGCGGGGATTTGGAGGATTGCCGAATTGCCCTGTGCCCTGATTATCTGCTTTGCTAAGAACAATCCCTCATTGTTTAGGCCAAAAAAGCACTTGATTATGTGTACTGTCTTCTCTCTCCAACTCAGACCCCACCCACGTCCCATGGCGATTTTCTAAGAAAACCTTCCCTATTTGGTCCATACTTCCACCCCACCCCACACCCATTTCCTGCACTCTGCCGACTTTTCTTGTTGAAATAATCACATCTGAGTTTCTTTTAAGTTCTCTCTATTTTTTTTAAGTGTTTCAGGCTCTTGAATTTGCTTCTATCTACTGCTTTTTATACTGCGAGCTTGGCATCTCCATCCCATGCGATTGGCCCTCCTGGAGGAGGGAAGATGAGCTTTGTCCCACAGGGGAGTGGGAAACAAGGCCAGCATTGGGGGAATCCAGGGTCTCTTCCTTGGGATGTGGCTGACTTCCTCTTTTCACATTCAGTAACGATAATTTTAAAACATATCTCATTTTCTGAGGATTAATTTCCTCTTCCAGCACCTTCCTTGCTGATCTGGATGAGAAATCTCTTCTGTTAACATAATGCTGATCCCATTTCCGACAAAACAGCAATCTGGACAGTGATTCATTAAAAGAGCATTTCTTTTTGTGAAACGTTCTTCTTAGGAGGATTACAAATCCTTAGGGAGATTACCAAACTTCCTTAATGGTAAGAAATGGTGATGTGCCCAAACATCCTTTTTCTACTAACTAAATTTCTCTTTAACCAGAATGTAAGTCAGAAGAAGAAAATGTAGGGGAATTGTGATTGCCAAGAGGAGCCGAGGCTTGAGCCTCTCACGGGGTCTGAGATAGAGGCTCCCAAGAGGAACCCTGAATTAGATCCTTAAGTAATGGATGGAAGTAGTATGGCTTTTACTGACCTAACTTCTTCTTCTTTTTTTTTTTTTTTGAGACAGAGTCTCATTATGTCGCCCTCAGTAGAGTGCTGTGGCATCACAGCTCACAGCAACCTCAAACTCTTGGGCTTAAGCAATTCCCTTGCCTCAGCCTCCCAAGTAGCTGGGACTACAGGCGACCAGCACAACGCCTGTCTATTTTTTTTTTTTGCAATTGTCATTGTTGTTTAGCTGGCCCAGGGCTGGGTTCGAACCCACCAACCTCGGTGTACGTGGCTTGCTCCTTAACTACTATGCTACGTGCGCTGAGCCCACTGACCTGTGAAAGATACACAGCATCACTTCCCTCTTTGAGATCCAAAGGCCAACCCAGACGCCAGTGAAGAGAAATAGGCCCCACCCCTTGATGGGGCATAGCAAGGTCACACTGTGGATGAGTATGCAGATGGGAGATACTGTTATAGTTATTTTTGGAAAATACAATCTGGGACACAAATCATCCCTGCTGAGATCTTTCTAAATTTCTGACCCATGGAATCCATGAGCATAATAAAATGGGGGTTGTTTTATAGTACAAAGTTGTGGTATAGTTTGTCATGCAGCCGTGGATAACCAGAACAGTAACCTTGAAACAATTGCTGCTGCAAACAACAGTCAACAGCTAACTGATCCAGCCCAGCTAAACTCTCACAGCTTGGATCCAGTGAAATGAGATCCAGGATGCTCTTACTTTGGTAAATGAAGTGTGGACTTTTTTTTGAATGCCACAGAGGCCAATATTCTGGGAGAAAAGCAGATGGTTCTAAACAATGTTGAGGGTCCTTTATTCAGAGTCTCACATACCTCCACTGAGCTCTTTCTGTGCTAGTCTCTGCAAGGGCTGCTTATCTGGGTACCTTATCAAGAAAGGCTGATCAAGTGAGACCTCGGGGCACAGTTACACCAATCTTTACCCTTGTTTACTTTTGTAATCAAAGGGAAAATAGTTGAAGATAGTTTGTAAAATTACTGTGATATTTGTAGAAAGAATTCTGACTTTTTTTTCCTATTTGCTTCTTTTCCTTTTAGTTTATCAGCATGGGTGAGCATGATATTTCAAAGCATACGTCTATTTGAAGATGGGTTCTAACTACAATGCCTTCACTCACAGTCTGGGACAGCAGCCTTTGCCACACAAACAACTGAACTGCTTGCTCTAAAACTCACCACGAAGCCAATTAATTATAAGTCAATGTCTCGTGTAGCCACTCTACAGCAAAAGAAAATGTATGTGTGAGTTTATATGTATATGTACCTATATATGGGAAAGTATATTGATATATGGATATATACGTAGAGATACATAAGAAAATATATACCAGTATATTAACATGTGGCTACAGCATATACATACACACATATGTGATTACTATTTGAAACTTTTTTTTCTTATTCTCTAAGAATTTCGGGTTTATCCCTGTGAACAAAAATTGTACACTTTGAGGAGGTTCCTGTGGCTCAGTGAGCAGGGCGCCAGCCCCATATACTGAGAGTGGCCAGTTCAAACCCAGCCCCAGCCAAACTGCAACAAAATAGGCAGGCATTGTGGCAGGCACCTGTAGTCCCAGCTACTGGAAAGGCTGTGGCAAGAGAATCGCCTAAGCCTAAGAGCTGGAGGTTGCTGTGAGCTATGACGCCACTGCACTCTACCAAGGGCAACAAATTGAGATGTTGTCTAAAAGAAAAAAAAATGTACACTTTGTTACTTAGAGTCTGTCTTTGAGAAATTTGATTCATTCACTGTGTACTTATTAAATCAAGATTGTGTTCATAAAATACTCTGAATGGTGGGGGATTAAGCAAGACAGATTTCAGCTCCCAGTGATTCTAGGTATTCAGCTGTAGATTCTTGCTATTATATTCTAATGGCTCAGTGTCCCTTCTCCTACTGTGGACATTTGTTATCCAAACAGTCACAGAGACTACCGATGAAAACTGAGAATCAGCTTGGTAATACATGTTGTTTCACATTGCAGTAACTCAAGACCAAAGATCAATATGGAAAACATGGAAATTTGGTAATACTTGCCATAATCCAAAATACCTATAGCACACATTACATACTTCCTTCTATGCATATATATTGGGTGATGTGTGTGTACACAGTTATGTACACATGACTATAATATATCAAACCACTCAGCTTCAGAAGAAAAGGTTTCAATTGAAACTAATTTGTATACAAATTAGAAAATTTAAATATCTGATATTTTATATCATTTATGTGTATTCTATCAAATTATCTACAACAATTATTTGAAAATTTTCTTTTGTTTCAGATTGGAAAATGCTTTTGTTTTTGTCCCGTGCCAATAGTTACACAAGCGTTTCAGTATAATGGTTATAGTGTGCTCTGGCAAATAGCACTAGTTTCATAAATCATTTTCACCTCTTTTTGGAATGAGGTTATGGAACTAAATTAACATTTGTGTATTTTAGTTTCCTTCTCTCTCAAATAATAATGATAATTCTGAAGATCAAGCGTGAATACATACGTAGCTATGACAATTAAAGGAATCACTCATGCAAAGTGTTAGAAAAGTGCCAGGTACATAGTTAACTATTGAATCAGTTTAATTTTGAGGATTAGCATCCATATAGGAAGATACATAATTTCTTGACATTTAATAATTCACTAACTTGTGCATCTGGATTATTTTAATTAAGCATTTTGCTATTGCAAAGGTGTACCTGATAGTCACATTTTAAATGCACATTTTCCCCTGATTTATAACCTTAGTGTTTATTTTTTAAGGTAGAATTTGGGGGTGAAATTAATGTACATTTGGAAGACTTTTGATCCATATGGTCAAATTGCCATCACATTTTTCTCTCACCATTAGTATACAACATAGGAAATTGAAATATCTACAAACTTAAAATATTTTAATGTAATTTCCAAATAGCTTGAATTTTAAAGTAGTAATAAATATAAAAGGAAATTTTTTAATGATTTAAGAAAAAGTTACATATTTTGGTTGATACTTAAATAATTTGTGATGCTAAGTCACTTATTTGCAAGTAAATTACTCACTTTTTTTTTTTGTTTGTTTGGCTGGGGCTGGATTTGAACCTGCCACCTCTGGCATATGGGGTAGGTGCCCTACTCCTTTGAGCCACAGGTACCACCATGATTGCTAGAATGCTGCTTAACTTCTAGTTCATGTGCTCTTGGGTGTGGACTTAGACCAAATAGGTCACGTGGTTAGTGATTATGGGCTCAAAATAAAGGACCTATTGTAAACTTTATCTAAACCAATAACAACTGCTAAGTAAATCTACTGCCATAAATAGCATAGAATTTGGCATCTTGTAGCTAAATAATGAATGAAAGAGTTGGAATTACACTCATAGAATCTATATGTGCCATAGTCCCTTTGTTCTGCCTGGGAACTACAGATGCTGGATTTTATCAAATGTTTAATCTTCCGGATGCATTTGCCACAATTTGAGTAGCTTCTGTTGCTGCTGTTTCTTCTTCTTTTCCTTCCTTTTCTTCTTTTTGCTATGTGTGAAATCCATTTCCCCACCTCCAACCAACCAAAAGATACATGATTTGAAAGAGCTTTCAGATTTAGTTTAGAGTAGCAAATAATTCGGGATGAGCTGATGTAAAAAAAATAATAATAATAAAATACTCTCAATTTTATTCTTATTGCTGGATTTTCCCTGTGCTTCTTGATTTAGTGGTCATCATAAAATTTTAAGTGAGTGAACTGTTTTATGTCAGTGCAAGGAGACATTTTCACTTTAAAGAGACCTCTTTAAGAGAAGCACCCTGAGATGGCCGTTAAAATAAGTAGAGTTGCAAAGTTTATACTCTTTCTGGGGTCTTCATGTTCTGCCAGTTTCCAGGTGTTAGAACATCTGGTCTCGGAGTTGTTACACAGTAGTAGGGGAAGAAGACTTGATTTTCCATAATTGATTTTATTCTTTACGATGTGGATGTCTGCCTCGGTGCTCTTGCAGGAGGACTTCATGGAGTTTCCTAGACATGAATTATTTTTAAAATGCAGACACATGCTGATGTTCTCATGTACTATGTTTGCCAGAGGTTGAATTGTCAGAGTAAATAGGGAACTAATAGAAGTAACCTTGTATTCTTGGTGCCTGAAGGGAAAGGACTAAAGACCGTACAATTAGTGGTTACTTGTGCACATCAGTAGCTCTAACGAACATACAGTCAATGACTAATGGATATTCCCCCCAGGTGAATGTACTTTAATGTTGGTGCTATGAAATTGCTATCAAGCTGATCAAATGCAGTTCTTTTGCTGAGAAGTAAAACAGGGACTTGATAGAGAGTTGTATCCATAAGTTAACCAAAATGATCATCAGCTTGACAGGAGTAAATTACTTTTTTCCCCCTTAAGAAGAAACTCATCAACTCAGCATGGATGAACTCTTAAGGTTTGTCAGAGTTTTCAAGTTAAATCCCCTTAAAATTTCCCATGTCGTTTATATCTTTTTAACATAAAAAAGCACAAACAAGTAAATTAGGGCCTACCATTTGTCTGCAAGGACTAACATTCCTTCTCTTCTCTTTCGCCTCCCACACATTTGGCTGTCCTAATAATAAACATCATTTTAATGACTCGCTGACTACTTTATTGACTGAACTCAGAACTTGGTCAATTCTTACTAGATTGAAATCATTAATTTAGGAAGTGTACATTACAGTTCAGTCCAAATCAGATTCAAAACACTAATGAGGACAGTAATAACATCCCTGGCCTCATTAAAATCCATCAAGTCTGAATTGCTTAATAAAGCTCCATTAGTAAAAACTAGAAGAAAATAGCACTTGGGTCCTGACGAGAAACTGTAAAAGGATATTCCAGTAGTAATACTCAGAGTTTTAGCTAGCAAAGTGAAGAGAGAAGAAAATCCAGCTTTCCACTTCAGACACTTTTGCTTCTATGTTAAAACTGCAGACAGTTCCACACCATGTAATGAGGCCATAGAAATTTCCTGATTTGAAAAGAGGAATGTAAATTTACCTGCAACTTGTTTAAGTAGTTTGTAGGTTAATACAATTACAAAACTTAATGGCGGTTCGGCGCCTGTGGTTCAATGGGCTAAAGCGCCAGCGTACACCTGACCTGGCGGGTTCAAATCCAGCCTGGGCCCGCCAAACGACAATGACGGCTGCAACCAAAAAATGGCCAGGCGTTGTGGCGGGTGCCTGTAGTCCCAGCTACTTGGGAGGCGGAGGCAAGAGACTCGCTTGAGCCCAGGAATTGGCGGTTGCTGTGAGCTGTGATGTCACAGTGCTCTATCCAGGGTGAGAGCTTGAGGCTCTGTCTCAAGAAAAAAAAACAACAAAAAAAAACGTTAATGGCCAAGACCATAATAACCTAATTCTCTTAGCTCTGACAGCAATTTTGTTTGAATTATAATAAATTTTGATAAGATTTCTTAGCTGGTAACAAAAATTAATTTTATAAAAACTAACATTGAGAAAATGAATAGATGCTCAGTCGGTGAATTTTTAAAATGAACCCTTTTAATTGATGGTAAATATCACAGCCAACCACTATTTTTTTTTCTTAGAATTGGAAAGGAGAAAAACAAATAATATGATTGAATATTTCTACCTCCACCCCTGAAACTCAGGTCATGTAGGAGTACCACATCAAGTACAAAGGACAGTAAATGAAAGTAAATATATATATATACACATATATATATACCTATATGTATATGTGTGTGTGTGTGTTTCATAAATAATAAAAACATAGGGATGTTTTAGAAAATTATATAGAAGTTTTTTTAAGAATAAACCAGAATTATGCCATGCAAAGAAACAGGATGTCTTTTCATCACTTTGAAAAGATTTTTTAATCAATAATCAAAACAAAGCAAAACAAAAAAATCCCCACTGAGTTTACCCAAAAACCTCAATAATTCATAACAGATGGAAATTTAATTTCAAACACCATAGGCTTAGAATTTTTAATAAAATGCAGCTACCTTTTTATTAATTTCTACCATAACTGCTGTGATGAATTAACAAAAAAATCAAGAGAATAATGGTTGCAAATAAGTACAGGATTCAAATTATTCCCAAAGAATTTTGTTCTAGTAGAAAGAGATTAAATATTCAGATAATATTTTTACACATGTATTTTATTTTTAATTGCAAATAATACATATCACATGATGGAAATTTAGGAAAGTACTACAAAGAATAAAATTAAAACCGATAGTCATTTTTTCACATGAAGACAATCAGAAGTGGTATTTAAGATTCTTATAACTAGTTAACTACTGAGTTAATGTAATATAAATATTTAAAAGAATACTGAGGAGTTCAGTATGGCCCAAAGAGCAGTCTGCCCTTTGTCCTCATCCTCTGGGAAGTAATCTCTAGGCTTAGCAATGTTTTGATACCAGCAGTGTTTTGTTTTACTTGTGGACTTCGGGTCACAGTAGACAGTTTTTACAATGTGCCTTTGGGTGGGGGTTTTGGGCAATGTAGTATGAGTCAACCTGGAAACTGAAATCAGCCCTGCTGGCAATCAATCACTTAGTCAATCAATCAATCACGCCTACCTAATGAAACCCTAATGAAAACTCTGAACAGTGAAATGTTGGGTTAGCTTCCCTAGATGGCAGTAATTTGTGAATGTTGGCAACTGTCTATGCTGGGAGAATAATGCATGCTGGGCTCCAGGCAGACAGGCCAAATGAAAGTCCATATTTGGAAACCTCCTGGACTCAGGCCTTCGAATATTCTTTTATTTGATCTTAATCGATAACCTTTCCCTGTAATAAACCCTAACAATGAGTATAACTGCTTCTAGTGTGTTGCATGAGCCTTTTTAGTAAATTACTGAAACTGAGGGTAATTTTGGAAACTTTCTGGAATTGCTGTCATGAGGGAGGATAATCTTGGGGCCTGTTTTGCTCTAATTTTGGAGTTTGCTTAAACGTCTCTTTATTCCTAAATATGATATATCCTTACAAATGACATGTTTAATGTAAACCTTTTGTTATATCAATCTAACAATTCATACATCATTGTTAATTTTTTTTTTTTGATACAGAGCTGTCACCCTGGATAGAGTGCTGTGGCATCACAGCTCACAGCAACCTCCAATTCCTGGGCTCAAGCGAGTCTCCTGCCTCTGCCTCCCAAATAGCTGGGACTACAGGCACCCGCCACAATGACCAGCCATTTTTGGTTGCAGCCGTTGTTGTTTGGTGGCCCTGGCTGGATTCGAACCTGCCAGCTCAGGTGTACGTGGCTGGCGCCTTAGCCCATTGAGCCACAGGCACCGAGGCATCATTGTTAATTTTTATTAATTGTTTATGTGATGTATTTGAACAAGCTATCACTGTCCCAGTAGTAGCCATTAATGGTGTTACTTAGTTATATTAAACTACATTAAGCTTTTGAAATTCCCCCTCTACAAAATCAATAATTATTGTAAGACTTTCATTTAGAAAGTGTAGAATTCTCTTAAAATCAACAATATCATTGATCATAGTCTATTATGCATTTTCAATTTCAGAAATAATAGCAATTGCTTTAAAACTTGTCTAGCTCTGACAATATTCTGTGATTTTATTAAGTTCCACATTTCTGCCATCATTATCACATTTGATCTCAATAGTTTATGGGGCTTCCTAAGATATTTGTGTATGAGAATTAAAATTAAGTCCCTGTATTATGTACTGCTCCAACACCTGGTGAAACCATAGCTACAGTTCTACACTCTGCTTTCAAGATCTCTTAGCAAAATGACAGCATCCCCCTTACTCTTGAATCACAGTTCTAGTTCTCTCTAAGTAAAGCTTACAGATTTATTCATATAACTCAATCACATCTTTGTGTGTGAATCGGGAGTGTCCCACCCTCTTGATACTACAAAGCTTGCCTCTCAAAGTTCTAGTTTTCCACTCTGTTCTCGATTGCAAACATTAAGTATATGTGACTTACAAACTGCTATCAAACTCATCTGTCAACTGGTTGTGTGTTTGGCCATAGTAATCCCTCCCTCACCAACAGAATAACTAGGAAGTGATTAAAACAATATTTCCCATTTAAAGTTTATCTTTGGGCCTCAATTTATCATCAGTACAATGAGGATAATAATGATAATCATTGTATCAATAGGGTTAAATATACATTTAGAATTGTGTGCAATATAAGTTGACCACTATATAAACATTATCATTCTCTTTTAGTAATTATGTTTTAAAGCCTGTGATGTGTGGGCATGCAGATGTTTTTAATATATTGACACATTAAACAACAATAAAATTCAACTTTTACATGGGTTGAATAGGCACTCAAACCCTGGGTGTGTTCCAACCTCTAGGAACCCCCAAATCCTGTCTGCTTCTCACACCACTTTACTGTTGCTTACAACCCTGCTCTGTTCGGGCTCCTGTACCTAGAAAATGCTCAGTTTGCCCCTGCTTACTGCCAATGACTTCATTTCTAGTTTCCCTTGCGTCAAATCCTGTGTATGCTGTAGTTTGTATTAGTAGTAGTAAGAGAGTGACTGTGAATTAAAGACAAATAGCCATAGTCTCTGGCATGCAAAAGAAAACAGAACCTGCTCTGTCCTAATCACCATGGAAGTCACCTCTCCTGTATTGCTAATGGTGGTCCATGAGGGTTGGGCTCTAGAGACTGTCTAGCAGGAATCCCACCATAAGGTGCAACAGTAGACTTAAAAGGACAAGGTCTTATGGAACTCCAGTGTGAAGGTTCAGGATCCTCTGCAAATTCCTAGCCTAACTAGGGCAATAGATAAAGGGGTGACGATTAAAATTAAGTCCTGTATTATGAACTGCTTCAACACCTGGTGAAACCATAGCTACAGTTCTCCACTCTGTTTTCAAGATATCCTAGCAAAACACTCAGAGGATTTGACAAATAATAAGTACTTTAGCATCCTCATCAATGCAGTCATCCTAGTGTATACAAACTAAACATCAGTCTTGGCCATAATCACTCTTTCATTTACTAATTTTTTACCTACTGCAATTTACAGATAATTTCACCTGTGTGATTAAATGACTAATATCTAAAAAGTGGAGTGCAAAACAGTGAGGTTTTACTAATGTGTGGACATGTCTTACAGGTACCTAACAGTGTACAACTACAGCACAGGAATATGGGGAAAGGGGCAAGGGAGGGGTGGGGAGGGGTAAGGTTGGGGTGGAGGCAGGATAATTGGTGAGGCCACACCTACAGTGCATCTTAGAAGGGTACAGACGAACCTTACTAAATGCAGAATACAAATGTCTTCATAGAATAACTAAGAAAATGCCATGAAGGCTATGTTAATCAGTTTGATGAAAATAGTTCAGATTGTATATGAAACCAGCACATTGTACCCCTTGATTGCAGTAATGTACACAGCTATGATTTAATAATAAAAACAATAAAAAAAAGAAAACTATCTCCAAAATTTTGTTTTGAAAATGGACTTTTAGGGTCAAGCTAGGGCAGCATTTGGGTAGGATGGATGCCAGCAAACACAGCTGCTACTGAAATATTTTTTCAGAAAAAGGAAGATCACCCTGTGAGTCATTTCAAATTAAATGTCCATTGCAGTCCTCTGTGTGTTTTAAAGGAAGGCCTATAATCAAAGGTCCAATTATTAGCAACTCTGGACATAATATCAGGGTAACAATGCAACCATGCAAATGCCTAGATTACTCAATGCCTAGAGTAAATACTATGTATCTGTGGTTAAGAGAATAACACATTCCTTATAACTATCAAAAAAAAAAAAAAAAAGAAAGAAAGAAAAAGAAAATAACACATTCCAGAGAATCTACCACAGATAGCTCATTACCCCATCAAGGGTTATCATCCACAATCAGTCCTCTGTGCTATCTGGTGATAATGCAATGCCTCATCTGTTCTATTTTCCCACTGCCTTAGCATTTCTGGATTACAATATTGTCAGTGAAATATCACCAATGAGTTAAATGAATGCAGACACAAGTGGAATGGATGCCCAAGGTGCGATACTCTGAATGAGACTATTAAACTTAGGATGAGTGAACCCATACCTTGAGAAGAGAAAATTGAATGAGGTAGGACTGTTTTCATTGTGTAAATGAATGCAAAGAAATAGGAGTACGTGGGAAACCTGGAAGGAGTCAAATTAAAAATAAACAGTAGAACATTTTTTTCCTATCCCTATGATTAATAATATAAATTTGGAAAGGCCCAATGTGAGCAGACATCCTTGACCTTGTAGTCTTAAAATAGATGTGCAAGAAATTCTTAGAAGGGTATATATTTTACCAGATAGCCAAAACACAGCTTTAATGGTTTACTGAGAATAATGACAAAGTACAGATTTGTTACCATTTTTATCTCTAAGAAATTCTGACCTAAGCCTGAGGAAAATTGCTTGCTAACAAAATAAAACACATTTACTGAATCGTAAGAGACAAAGTTAGTACCTTGTCAACTTGGCCTAAGCCATACCCAGGGGCATTAGTACGTAGGGCAGTGAGACCTTTAGTTTTTAAATTTTGTTAACTAAACATGATCTCAGATTTTACCATTTTTTTTTAATTGGGAAGTTTAGCACTAGAAGACACATAGAGAAAAATAATAAGAGCAACAAAACAATAACAAATTACAAATATATTTTGCCATGATCAATTACATTGAGTCTACACTATAGACTATCTCTAATTTGGAGAGAAATATGGGGGTGGGGGCAGAAAATACTGACTGCCTGCAGTGATCTCCCAAAGCTTCCACTACTGGAATTGTTACCAGTATTCTACAAATCAAGAAACAGGATTCGTTTATTTTTCGAAGCTCAACAGGAAATAGAAGCGAAAAGTGCAGAAGCTGAAATTCAAACATACCATATGTGATTTTATACTTTGTATTTTTTCCACTGAGCCTTTCTGCCCACCAGACACTTCTATGTGTTGATGCTAATCAGAAGAAAATGGTATATTTCCATCAGCGAGCAACAGATGAACCAAGTCAGCCTTGAGTGAAATGGTAAAGGAAGCCGTAGAAAGTTATCCTAGGGTCATTTATTGACATCCCTGTTGCTCCTCCACTGCTATTAATACATTTACTAAGGATTCAAGACTATATTTATTCATTAGTTTCTGGGCAGATTGTAATGATTTGAAAAAGAAACCGAAGGCAACCCATTTTCCTGTCAGGGTGAATATCCAAGCTGAAGAAATGAGCTTGGTGTATCAGAAGGGAAGGGGAAATATAACATCCTTTGAAAGGCTACCGGCAGAAATAGAGAAAGAGCTTTTTCTCCAATTCTCAAGACACATTTAAGGTACACAGATTCTTCAAGCTATAGAATCTATGACTTACCTTCTCAAAATGTTTAATAAGATGGCAGGCAAATAAATGGAGAGAATTTTAAATATTTTCATTCCTCAGGTATCTTGAATGCTATAGAGCCATTTGAACTTCAAAAAAAAAAGGTATGGACTTGGTTCACAAGCATCTCCACAGTAAGTCATATGGAACAATGCGGAACAATGGAATGCTTTCACAAAGTCGTGCATTAATAGTTTAAAAAATGTAGCAAAAAGGAAACCCCAGACATGGTATAGATTTAGTTTTCTACCAGCCTAATGGGATAGAGATTCAATATTCATTTGATTTATCTTAAAAAAAAAAAACTTCTTAAGTGACAGTTCTTGCATATATCTTTTTGTCAAGTAAGAATATTAGTTTACCTAGATGGGAAAACGAACTGTTTTATATCCCAGTATAATTGTAACACAAATAAAAACTAACAAATAAACACAGAAAAACTGATCTTGAACTTGAAATAAAAGGAGTATTGTTTTGCTTTGATCTTTGAAGTAGTTGAGAGACATTGAATCTCTCATCTGTCGTGTAACCATTTTTCACTGTAGGTACTCATCTACAAAGAAGGAGGTTTCAACTAGGATATCAATATATTTGTTTATTAATTAATATTTAAGACATAGAATAGGCATATGATTATCAACTGAAAAAATATTGACAGTAAAAGGGATTGCTGAAAATAATTGAATTACTTGTTTTAAAGTACTTATACAATTTACTGAAAAATTTATTAAATTATATTAGGAGATCTAGAAATAGTTTAAAAATTATTTTCAAAATTACTTTTCCTAAAAATTATATTTGTCTCTGAACATTTAAACAAAAGGCTTTGTATTTGTTATTAAAGAATTGAATATTACAAATAACATTCATATATAGTAATCTTTTCTAGCCATATCATCCTTAAAATTCAATTTCACTAATTTTATTTCATTTTTTGAAGAACATTTATTTATTTAGACAGAGCCTCAAGCTGACACCCTGAACAGACTGCCATGGCATCACAGCTCACAGCAACCTCCAATTCCTGGGCTCAAGCGAGTCTCCTGCCTCTGCCTCCCAAGTAGCTATAACTACAGGCATCCGCCACAATGCTAGGCCATTGGCACCATCATTGTTGTTTGGCGGGCCTGGGCTAGATTCGAACCTGCTAGCTCAGGTGTACATGAGCTGTGCTTGAGCTGCTTGAGCCACAGGCACCAAGCCAGAACATTTATTGTTACATTTATTGTTCAGTATAATTGTTTTTTGATAATTGTCAGCGGTCTTTCTTAAATTCTTATTTTAGGGTTAATAAATTAAAGATGTTTACTTCTTCAACTTATTTCCTCTGTAAACCATAATTTTTTAATTAAGCAAATACTCTATCAGTGCTGTGATATCTGGCCAGTTGAGCCAAAATTTTCCAAACTGGAATATAATTAGTTAATATTCTATGTTTTTATATTGAAAACCATAAGTATTTAAACTCAAATCTCAAATGTTATTGCAGGTATTTTTTTAAAAAAATTTTTGCCCTAATTCCTAATACCCATTTTGATATATATAATTACAGAAAAAAATTGTCAAAAATACCTTCTGCACCCTTAATTTTGGAATATTAAACTGAGTTTATATAATACAAAAATTCATATTTTGAAATTTGTCTTGCTTCTGGTATAGAATATAAATGTATACAATTAAAAAATGGAATTTTTTTTTTTTTTTGCAGTTTTTGGCTGGGGCTGAGTTTGAACCTACCACCTCTGGTACATGGGGCCAGCGCCCTACTCATTTGAGCCACAGGTGCCATCCCCAAAATGGAACTTTATCAGAAAATTCTTTTACAGCTTACAATACTCTAAAAACAAGTATAGAATTGCAAAATTATAAGTTGTGCATCGTTGTGCTCTCATTGTTTAATTTGGTAGCAATTTTCTTCTGTTTTTATAGAGAAGTCAATGTCTTATTTGCAAGCACTTTTTAAATATTACAATTTGACAAAAGCTTCAAAAGCTGAAGTGTTTTGGTTTGCCACTCATTAAAAATTTTGATTAAAGATTTCCAAATATTGAGAACAAAATGCAATCAAAATTTTCAAAATCGTTTGCAGAAAGTTCAATGGAATTGTAAATCTTTTAGTTTGATATGCAAAAAAGACTATTTTAAAGGTTCACACATTTCCAAAATGCAGTTAATAACAGATGACAATGAAAGAATGTTCTGTCATGCTGAAGTATTTTTTTCTACACAAAATCAGCTTTCTTGCAAATAGTTTATAGTTCAGTGTTTCTCATTGTGTCCTTATAGAAAACATTTATACATTTTGACAACTGAAACTTCTCCCCAGATTAGTAGAATATTGTGGCTTGATTGCAATCTTTTCAAATAGTGTGTACACAGTAACCAAATCCAAGCACATTTCTGTGTTTAGTTTTCTTCATTTCTTAAGAACATTGTTTCTAACACAATGCAATGCTTTGGTCAAATGTATATTTTCTTTATATGAGCTCATAATTTTATTTTTAATCTTAGACTTTTTATCTGGATGTATGGTACTATTGGTGATTTAAGATGCTTCGAGTTCAATGGAAGGAAGTTGCAAAATTTCAAAAAATTTAAGACTTGAATTTAAAAAGTGAGTTTTGTTGTTGTTGTTGTTTAACAGAGTCCCAGTGTCTCCCTTGGTAGAGTGCAGTGACATCATTATAGCTAACTGCAAACTCAAACTCCTGGCCTCAAATGATCCTCTTGCTCCAGCCTTCTGAGTAGTGGGGACTGGTGGCATGCACTACTAAGCCTCGCTAACTGTGGTATCTTTAGAAGAAACTGGAGGGTGTCTCATGTTTACTCAGGCTGGTCTCAAACTTCTGAGTCCAAGCAATCCTGCCACCTCCGTTTCCCAGAGGGCTAAGTATGAGCCACTATGCCTGGAAAAAGAAAAAAGAAAGAAAGAAAAGAAAAAGCCAGTCTTTATTAGAGGTAAACAATTTTTCTTTAACTTTTCAGTAACACCGATACACGTCTGTTGATGAGATCAATGCCCTATGAATTACTACATTACTTTTCTGATATGAACAAAACAAACAAACAAAAAAAAAACCTTGAAATTAAAAATGAAAGAAAAGTTTTCATATTTTTTTTTTTTTAGGAAAGATCATGTTTTGGGGGCTTCTTAGAATGAGCATAAACTCAGCTTCTGCAGTCATAAGGGTGAAAGTATCATCTTCACTTTCCATCTTTAAAAACTTAGTTATCCTTGAAGCAGACGCACTGGTTTCTCCCCCAGATTTATGTCTTCTGGCTGTTGTATGTTAGTGAAATCAATATTGTTTCTCTGGTGGGTGGTGAATGTCAACAAGCACTTTGTTCGAGTTGCGTGTTATCATTGCGTCTTGAGAAACTGCGGTTCAGTACGTAAGTTTTCTTTAAACAAGTACTACCAATTTTCCAATTTTTAGCACAAATTTTAGCACATTTCATGTTTAGCGATACAGATATGTTTATCACTAAACAAACAAACCAAAGAAGCACCACAATACAATAAAACTTTATTAAATAATGCTCTCAGTAGCTCTAGTCTATCTCCCTTCCCTGTGTTTCTAAACAGAACGTGAATTTCCCACCAACCTCAACAATTAGCACAGTGGAATCTTACTGCATTTTCCAGATCACAGCACGGATCACACAAGCTCACTGGTGCTGAGGACTCAGCAGAGACTGTGGCATCATATACTTCCTCAGCAATGAGAACAAGAATTAGCTGTCCCAATCTATCAGGGTCCAAGAATCTCAGCACATTTTATTTTATCAGTAAAGCAGTTCTCACTGTCCTTGAAAGCAAGTGTTAGTTATGCTGCTCCTGGAATGCTCCAGGTTATTGCTGGCCATCATTTCTATTTAACCATATGCTAACATCAGAAATGTAATGTTCATTTCAAAGGCTATTAAACAAGAACATAGCAAAAACTAATAGCACAAATGGAGGTCAAGTTCATACTGGCTTCCTTTGGTGCAACCATTATTAAAAATATCTTATTAAAGAAGTGAAGCCAAGGAAAAGTTTAACCAGACTGGATGTCTGGACAAATGTATAAATCAGGATTCTATTAGCAACATAGATACATGGTCATTTAAATCATGGATTATTGACTTAGAGAGATAACTCATTTATCTTAAATTGCTCTGGTGTTATAGAGTTAAGTAGTTAATTTTAACTGTTTGTTGAAGCCATTAAATTATTGGAAATTAAATTGAGAAAATTTCTTCTTGAGAAACAGAAATACAAGCGAATAACTTTAGGGCTTTTGATCAAAGAACAGGTTGACTACAGCAGAGTTACTACTCCTTATTCATGATGATGGTATGAGATGGTTTGTAGTTATTTTAAAGGGAGTATGAGTTTCTCTATTTAGACAGTGGCAATGATATAAATACTGCTTATCATAGCTGAGAGTTGATTACAAAGTTGGTAATTAAAATAAATTAGAAAATAATTATTTTGGCCAATAGATCACATTGAAAATAAGACATAAAGGATTGAAAATAGCCAACATTCAGGATCATATAGAAGTGGGCTTATGAATGTAAAAGTTATCAGTTTTTTTTTTTTTTTGCTTTAACCAGAAAATAAAGAAAAAGAAAAATATAATACTTTGGTCAAAATTGTCACAAATAACAATATCCTACATCTGTGTAATTCATGTACCTATGTGGTTAAGCTACACATTTTATTATAAGAAAAATAAGCCAGCTTTCCAAAAGAAGGCAAGCAATTTGGGCAGAATAAAAATTAAACGTTAACAAATCTATCAACACCAATGTGCACGTTTGATAGATAGTAAAACTCAATGGATATCAAGCACGTGGAAAGGAACTGAAAAAGAGGGGTAAATTCATACCTAGTGGATATAATATAAGGCACATAATCTGGGTGATGGGTACACTTACAAATTTGATTCAAAGTGTACAAAAGCAATTCATGTAATTAAAACATACCTATGCCTGTAATATTCTGGAATTTTTAAAAAAGATAGGAAGAAATAATGTAGAGCCAAGCATGGCATCAAACCTCAGGATTCCTCCTTTTTAATTTTTTTTAGTATTGCTAGGTAGGTTTCATAAATTAAATTCTTGAGTATCTCTACAGTTGACATAAAGTGAAAAATCATGAATAACTTCACACTGTTCATGAGCTGATTTCTCAGGAAAAATGTTCTCCTCTCTGATAATGATACCAGCAAAAGAAGATTTTTGGAAAGCTACAGATCACCTACCGTGACCGGATGTTTTGTTTTCTCCTTTTCCAATAAGGTTTACAGTAGGTATAAAGAAGCTGGAAGCCAACAATGCCAAGAGTTAGATTACCCCCAAAGTGATGGGTGTTTACTCTGTCCAGAATGTATTCCTGTAGTTAGTACTAGAGGATAATCCAAATAATCTGCATTCACCAAGTGTAAGATCTATCATTTATCCCTAAAGCTAAAATCCTGCACTACTGTGTCTGTTCTTTGGGTAAACATATGAGGACTTTATGACATGCATAATACATGACTCTGAAAGAGTGATGAACCAGACACAATTGCTTCAGACTTGAACTGTTCCAAGTAGGATCAGAAAGAAATGATGGCCAAATCATTTTCTAAGAAAATGGCTCAAAGAGTAGGGCGCCGGCCCCATGTGCCGGAGTTGGTGGGTTCAAACCCAGCCTTGGCCAAAAACTGCAAAAAAAAAAAAAAAGAATAGATAATGGTTAACTTTAAATTGTATAGGATACCCCCATGCATTGATATATCTGTGTATATACAAACATAAATTCAAGACTGCATGTTTAATTATGTAAATTCATGTAGTTGTTCTACTTACATTTATATATACATGTAAACATGTATGCAGATTTTTTAGTTTCTTATAACATAAAGTGAGTTATAAAACACTTTATATACGTGAGTGTGTTATAATACACACTCACAAATATATCCACATGTTGACATAGTGTATATTCCATTAGAAGAGATTGGCAGTGTTAAGAAAAATCATATCCAGCATTTAATCCCAAATATAGGAAGAGACAAGAACACAGATATAGCAGTCTTAATCACACACATCTAGTTCACCTTATTAAACATACACAGTCCATAAACCGGTAAAACACAAGGTGTCCATAAAGTTCGTGTGCAGTTTAAAATAGTTGTAACTTTGTAAGTGCACATGAACTTTACAGACACCCTGGACAATGTCGTTTTCTTAGGTGCTGATGTGTATGAACTAGAACATGTCATAGATAGCTGGCTTTCAGTCCGTCAAAGAAAGAGAAGGTTATTCTAATAGCTCTTTTAGCCAACTATTAAAGTGGGAAGGTCATCATTGTTTGACTGATAAGCTGATCATTGAAATGTCAAGCCTTCAAAATGTTACAGTGAAGCTCACCTTTTAAGTGGTGTTCCTTTACTTATCCATAAACAAAATATTTAAGGGCATTGGGATAGAGTACATTAATGGCTATCAATACACCTATTCATTTGTATTTGATTAATTTATTCATAAGTTCTGAAAAAAAGTCCAATGTTAATAAAGTATAAAGGTGAGTTCTGTATTATTAGTACAATTAAAGCAGTTAGACCAAATGAACCCTTCTCAGATAAGTCACCTTTTAAATTATCCTTTGCCAATAATATTTCTACTTGTATTTGGCAATATTTAACTGCTTTTATTTCAGGTTGCAATGTGCCTGGCTAAACATTTAGATTTTTATCACTAAGGCGGAAAGAGCATGATTGAGATAATATAGGCAATCTATTGCTTATGCCCAATTTGCAACTTTAGGAATAAAAATTGCAAAATTAAAAAATATGCAATTATTTGTTAATTAGTTACATGTAGTCATTCCACAATGTATATACTTCAAAACATTATATTGTACATGATGAATCCATAGCATTTTATCTGTCACCTTAAAAAATTAAATATGCAGTCATAATCAACAGTGTAGTTTAAATGTAACAATATTTAAATACTCATTCATGCAAATACTGAATTTATATTTAAGTATAATTACTTGAGAATTTGCTTGTTATATTGAGGAAGGAGAAAAGCGGAGTGATAGGAGCAATAGAAAGAGTGGGATAAAGAATCTAAGCCTAACCTGAAAACATTAAATTACATAGAAGCAAAAATCATGTCTAGAGGATTAGAAATTAGTTGGGTAGAGAGACAGTGTTTTTTAAAAAACTGTAGCATTATTTTATGTGTCAATTCCATAAATGTGACAATTTTTAAATGATAGGATTTAAATTAAGGTTATTTTCAATCTGAACTGCTAGATAATATTCAGAATGTATAGTAAATCGTACCTATCTTTACTCTATTTCCTTAAGTTAAAATAAAAAGTAATATAATATTCTATCAATATCAGAAGAAAAGAAAAATAAAAATTCCTGTGTAATACATTTGGAAAGAGGTGATGGAAAAATGGTAAGAAGATTTGTCTCACATTACAACACACCCTAATCTGCCATCAGCGGGATCAGTGATACATACAGCACTTGGAAATTTACTGTGAAAGGACAGGAAGTGACAAATGCAGAGGGAGAATTTTTGCTTTTAAACCTAAATTTGTAGCTAAAACCAGATTTTCTCCTTAAAAACTAGAAAATCTGGAGAAAATATCTGAAACAATATCTTGCAGAAATTGGCTGACAGCCAGTATATGATTGTGATCCCTGAATCAAAGAAATGAAAGGAGTAGTGAGATTGTCTTGGCTTTCTTCCTGAGGAACATATTGGACTAAGAAGTAAGAATCAGAGTAAGAATCAAAACTGCATAAGGGTCTGAGTTGAGGATAAATGTATGGCCAATATAGGAAGATGAAGTTGTGAACTTTATGGGACAGAGTAATAAAGAGGAGGGAAGTAGGAAGAAAAAGGTTTCCAGAAATGTATTTAGCAGTATCCTTGAATCTCTGATTGAATGGTTAGCTATCACATGTATGGTGAAATTTAACAAGGCTAGTTAAGAAATTCTTGGCTCTGCGCCTGTGGCTCAGTGGGCTAAGGTGCCAACCACGTACACCTGAGCTGGCGGGTTCAAATCCAGCCCAAGCCCGTCAAACAACAATGACAGCTACAACCAAAAAATGGCCGGGCGCTGTGGCAGGCAACTGTAGTCCCAGCTACTTGGGAGGCAGTGGCAGGAGACCCACTTGAGCCCAGGAAATGGAGTTTGCTGTGAGCTGTGATGCCACAGAACTCTATCCAGGGTGACAACTTGAGGCTCTGTCTCAAAAAAAAAAAAAAGAAAAAGAAAAAGAAATTCTATGAACTTATAACTAACCAATTCTGAGAACTTACACAAGGCTCATAAAAAATATTTTTAACCAGAAAGATTGGCAAGAAATTAAGTTCAAAACAGTAAAAAAAATTTACATAATGTAGACAATTCCTAGAAAAAACAACTAACAACACTGACATAAGTGAAAATTCACATATTCTCTTATTCATTTTATTCATAAACTGAAGAAGTTATTGAAAAAAGTATTAATAAAACTCTTGTTTAGATGTCTTGTTGTATGTCAAATATTGCCTTTTAAAAATAAGTTATTTCAGAAATAAGGAAAGGAGATAGAATTAATATATATATATATATTTTTTGTAGAGACAGAGTCTCACTTTATCGCCCTGGGTAGAGTGCCGTGGCATCACACTGCTCACAGCAACCTCCAGCTCTTGGGCTTAAGCGATTCTGTTGCCTCAGCCTCCCTAGTAGCTGGGACCACAGGCGCCCGCCACAGCGCCCGGCTATTTTTGTGTTTTGCAGTTCGGCCGAGGCCGGGCTTGAACCCGCCACCTTCAGTATATGGGGCCGGCGCCCTACTCGCTGAGCCACAGGAGCCGCCCAATTATTTTCTTTTTTGTAGTCTTCTTTTCTTTTCTTTTTTTTTTTGCTGAGACAGAGCCTCAAGCTGTCACCCTGGATAGAGTGCTGTGACATTACAGCTCACAACAACCTCCAATTCCTGGGCCTAAGCCAGTCTCTTGCCTTCGCCTCCCAAGTAGCTGGGACTACAGGCTGCTGCCATAATGCCCAACCATTTTTTGATTGCCGCTGTCAATATTTGGCGGGTCTGGGCTGGATACAAACCCGCCAGCTCAGGTGTACATGGCTGGCGCCTTAGCCCCCATTGAGCCACAGGCGCCGAGCCTTCTTTTTTTTTTTTTTTTTCCTTTTTTGAGACACAGCCTCAAGCTGTCACCCTGGATAGAGTGCTGAGGCATCACAGCTCACAGCAACCTCCAATTCCTGGGCTCAAGCAAGTCTCCTGCTTCCGCCTCCCAAGTAGCTGGGACTACAGGTGCCTGCCACAACGCCCAGCCATTTTTTGGTTGCAGCTGTCATTGTTTGGCCGGCCCGGGCTGGATTTAAACCTCCCAGCTCAGGTGTACATGGCTGGCGCCTTAGCCCATTGAGCCACAGGCACCAAGCCGTTATTTCATGTATTTATTTATTGAGACAGAGTCTCACTCTGTTGCCCAGGCTAGAATGGCTTGGCATCAGCCTGGCTGACAGCATCCTCAAACTCCTGTGTTTAAGTGATCTTCCCGCCTTAGCGTCCCAATTAACTGGTACTACAGGTGCCCATCACAATGCCAAATTAATTGTTCTAGTTTTAGTAGAGATAGTATTTTGCTCTTGGTCAGGCTGATCTCAAACTCCTGAGCCCAAGTAATCCTCTTGCCTTGGCCTCCCAGAGAACTAAGGTTATAGGCATGAACCACTATGTCTACCCTTTCTTCATTCATTTTGATCTTCTATACTAAGTACTTCTGTTACCTTGACTTAGACCCATCAGCTATTTTCTTGGCTTCTGCTTAGAAAGGCTATAGCATGTTTTTAGAGAAAAAGCCCAGAAGCTGGCAGATTTAGTATAACTTAATGTTACTTCTGCCATTCTCTCCGATCCTTTTTTTCTTGTTTAAAAACAATTTTATTTTATTTTTTTACATACCCCTATTTCTCCAGCCTTTTCCAGCTCTCTGTGACCTTCCCTTTTATTTATTTATTTATTTATTTATTTATTTAGACAGAGCCTCAAGCTGTCACCCTGGGTAGAGTACTGTGGCATCATAGCTCACAGCAACCTCCAATTCCTGGGCTCAAGCGAGTCTCCTGCCTCTGCCTCTCAAGTAGCTGGGACCACAGGCGCCCAACCATTTTTTAGTTGCAGCCACCATTGTTGTTTGGTGGGCCGGGCTGAATTCGAACCCGCGAGCTCAGGTGTATGTGGCTGGCGCCTTAGCCCACTGAGCCACAGGTGCCGAGCCAACCTTCCCTTTTAATTGTCCCTCCTTTGGCAGATGACTTTCCTTTGCATTTCACTGAAAAATCAAAGTCTGTCATTTGTTTCTTCCTTTTCACAGCTAGATTTCTTGAATATCAGATCTACACCTGCTATTTCCTTTTTTTCACTGCTCGTTTCTTAACTCTTTGTAATTTCTAGCACCATCTTTTCACTTGAGTTGCCTAGCCTTGTTCTGTTTATTTAGTGATTACCTTTCATTCTTGGATGTACTATCACACCTCAAATCCAACCTGACCAAAGTCAGTATCAGCTTTTCTGTCATTTTATTAAAGGCACTGTTGTTTTACCAACTCAACATCAACTTTTTGCATCAATTTTATCTCTTCTAAAGATTTTAGGAAGCCCCCTTCACCCCTGTAGCTCAGTGGGTAGGGCTTCGGCCACATACACCGAGGCTGGTGGGTTCAAACCCAGCCCAGGTCAGCTAAAACAACAATGATAACTACAACAAAAAAATAACCAGGCGTTGTGGTGGGCACCTGCAGTCCCAGCTACTTGGGAGGCTGAGGCAGGAGACTCGCTTGAGCCCAGGAATTGGAGGTTGCTGTGAGCTCTTATGCCACAGCTCTCTACTGAGAGTGACAGTGACATAGTGAGACTCTGTCTCAAAAAAGAAAAGAAAAGAAAAGATTTTCTTTTTCTTTTTTTTTTTTCTTTTGTAGAGATAGAATCTCACTTTATCACCCTCAGTAGAGTGCCATGGCGTCACACAGCTCATAGCAACTTCCAACTCCTGGGCTTAGGCGATTCTCTTGCGTCAGCCTCCCAAGTAGCTGGAACTACAGGTGCCTGCCACAACGCCCAGCCATTTTTTTGCTTGTAGCCGTCATTGTTGTTAGGTGGGCCAGGGCTGGATGCGAACCCGCCAGCTCAGGTGTACGTGGCTGGCGCCTGAGCCCATTGAGCCACAGGCGCTGAGCCTAATGAACCGATATTGATATATTATTTTAAAATCTACACATTATTCATATTTCCTTAGGTTTTATGTAATTTTTTGTGTGTGTTCCATGGTCTTTTTTTCTTTTTTTAGCCAGGGCTGGGTTTGAACCTGCCACTTCCGGCACATGGGGCTGGTGCTCCACTCCTTTGAGCCACAGGCGCTGCCCTCTTTTTTGAGATAGAGTCTCACTATGTCGCCCTCAGTAGAGTGCGGTGGTGTCACAGCTCACAGCAACCTCCAGCTCCTGGGCTCAAGTGATTCTCTTGCCTCAGCCTCCCAAGTAGCTGGGATTACAGGTGCCCCCCACAACGCCCGGCAATTTTTTTGTTGCAGTTGTTAAGTGGCCTAGGCTGGGTCGAACCACCCTCCGTTGTATGTGGCTGGTGGCGTAAACACTGTGCTACAGGCCCCGAGCCTCCATGGTCTTATCTAGGATACCACATTACATTTAGTTCTTATGACTCTTTAAGCTCCTCTTGGCTGTGACAGTTTTTTAGACTTCCTTTGGCTATTTTGTTTGTTTTGTTTTTCATAGATCTTGCTCTGTCACCCAACTAGAGTGCATTGGCATCATCACAGCTCACTGCAACCTCAAACTCCTTGCCTCAAGTGATCGTCCCACCTTGGCCTCCCTGAGAGTTAGCATTACAAGGCAGGAGCCACTTTACCTGCCTTTCCCTTGTTTTTTTCTTTTCCTTTCCTTGTTTTTCTTTTTTGAGACAGAGTCTCACTATGTCGCCCTCAATAGAGTGCAATGATGTCACGGCTCACAGCAACCTCAAACTCTTGGGCTTAAGCAGTTCTCAAGCAGTTCTCTTGCCTAACCCTCCTAAGTGGCTGGGATTACGGGCATCTATCACAATGCCCAGCTATTTTGGTGTTGTCATTGTTTTGCAGGCCCAACACCATTTCGAACCTGCCTCTGGTGAATGTGGCTGGCGCCATACCCACTGAGCTACGGGTGCTGCCCCCTTTCCTTGTTTTTAATGACCTTCACGATTTTGAGGCTGTGCACGGTGGCTCACATCTATAATCCTAGCATTCTGGGAGGCCAAGGTGGGTAGATTGCTTGAGCTCAAAAGTTCAAGACCAGCCTGGGCAAGAACGAGACCCCATCTCTAAAAATAGTTGGTGTTGTGTACATGTCTGGCACAAAATAAGTCCAACACACTGTTCTATAATTATTACTATTTTGGAAGGGACATTATATGGATTAGAGGAAGTTTTTATATATATGCCAAGTACCAAGCACAGTGTTTGGGCTGTTCTAAGTGCCTGCTGAAATTCTAGTTTCTGTAATCCTGCAAATATTGTGGTGACCTCCTAAATAGCCATATTATCTCCAATCTGTCTCTCTTCTACTTCCACTGACATACTGCTACCAGATTACTGCTTGTGTGTGTGTGTGGTTTTTTTCATGTTTTTTTTTTTTCCAGAGAGGGTATGGCTCTGTTGTGCAGTGGTGGCATCATATCTCACTGAACCATCAAATTCCTGGGCTCAAGCAATCCTTCTGCCTCAGCCTTCCTAGTACTGGCAGTCCCTGAGTTAGAAATGAGATAGGTTCTGTAGGTTTGTTCTTAAAGTTGAATTTGTATGTAAGTTGGAATAAGTACATTTATCTATTACCTGTAATAGCCTCCGTTCATAAGTGTGAGTTGTACATTAAGTCAGATGTTTGTAACTAAGGGACTGCCTATAACTGTGAGTACAAGTGAGTGGCACTATATAGAGGTGTTTTTTTTTTTTTGGTGGCAGTTTTTGGCTGGAGCTGGGTTTGAACCCATCATCTCCGGCTTATGGGGCCGGCGCCCTACCCCTTTGAGCCACAGGCACTGCCCTAGAGATGGGGTTTTGCTGTGTTGCCCAAGCTGGCCTCAAACTCCTGTCCTCAAGTGGTCCTTCTGCCTAGGCCTCTACTGCTTTTTTTTTTTTTGAGACAGAGTCTTGCTCTGTCACTCTGGGTGGAATTCAGTGGCATCATTATAGCTCACTGCAGCCTCAAAGTGCTGGTTTCAAACAATCCTCCTGCCACAGTCTCCCAGGTAAGTGGGACTACAGGCACACACCACCAAGCCCAGTTAAGTGTTCTGTTTTTTGTAGAGACAGGGATTCACTCTTGCTCATGCCAGTTTCAAACTCTTGACCTTAAGTGATCCTCTTACCTTGGCCTCACAAAGTTCTGGGGTTATAGGTATGAGCCACTGCCCCCAGATATACTTATTACTTATAAAATTAATTCATGTTGATTTTAGAAAATTTGGAAATTTTTTTTTTTTTTTGTAGAGACAGAGTCTCACTTTATCACCCTGGGTAGAGTAGCATCACACAGCTCACAGTAATCTCTAACTCCTGGGCTCAGTCTCCCGAGTAGCTAGGACTACAGGCGCCTGCCACAATGCCCGGCTATTTTTCTGTTTTGCCGGTCAGCCGAGGCCAGGTTTGAACCCACCCTCGGTAATGGGGCCGGACCCTACCCACTGAGCCATAGGCAGGCACTGCCTGGAAAATTTTTTCTTTTTTTTTTTTTTTGTAGAGACAGAGTCTCACTTTATCGCCCTCGGTAGAGTGCCATGGCATCACACAGCTCACAGCAAGCTCCAACTCCTGGGCTTAGGCGATTCTCTTGCCTCAGCCTCCCGAGTAGATGGGACTACAGGCGCCTGCCACAATGCCTGGCTATTTTTCTGGTTTTTGCAGTTTGACCGAGGCCAGGTTTGAACCCGCCACCTTCAGTATATGGGGCTGGCGCCCTACTCGATGAGTCACAGGCACTGCCCTGAAAATTTTTTTTTTTTTTTGAGACAGAGCCTCAAGCTGTCACCCTGGATCGAGTGCAGTAGCATCACAGCTCACAGCAACTTCCAACTCTGGGTTCAAGCAAGTCTCCTGCCTCCGCCTCCCAAGTAGCTGGGACTACAGGCACCCGCCACAATGCCCGGCCATTTTTTGGTTGCAGACTTCATTGTTGTTTGGCGGGATTCGAACTCGCCAGCTCAGGTGTACGTGGCTGGCGCCTTAGCCCGTTGAGCCACAGCCACCGAGCCAGGAAAATTTTTTATAATTATAATATAAATCATATGTATGACCAGTAATTTCAGATTTGTGATAACCACAGTTAACATTTTCTTTTAGTTTCTCTTTCTAGGCATATATATGGCATATATAAAATAACATAATTGGAATCATACTGGATGGCTGCATTTCCCAAAATAAGATCTTCAGAACACTTGGTAGTCCTCTGATATGTGCCGCAAAATAAATAACTGAAATAAAAATAAACTTTCTATGCTCAAGTAAATTTGGGAAAAACTATGAACCATATTTCTTGCATATTCACATGAGCAAGAACTCATTTAAATCTTACATTATAAACGAATCTTTTCTGTGTTTAACTCAATTTATCAAACCTCTTTGAGATAATTTTTTTGGGGTAACTCCTGTTATTATCTTATGGAAGTGGTATTTTATATAACAGAAGCTTTTAGGGAATGCTGCTAAGGATACAACTACAGTTCTTGCCATGTTAGCCAAATTTCTTTCTACAAGAGTTTTACCACTTCTTTGAATGTATTGAAATTCAAATTATGCCAAATCCTAGCACTGGGAGGCTGAGGCTGGGTTTAGACCTGCCACCTTCAATATAAGAGGCAGGTGCCCTACCCTCTAAGCCACAGGCGCCGCCTAGAAATTTTTTTTTTTTTTTTTGAGACAGAGCCTCAAGCTGTCACCCTGGATAGAGTGCTGTGACATCACAGCTCACAGCAACCTCCAATTCCTGGGCTCAAGCGAGTCTCCTGCCTCTGTCTCCTGAGTAGCTGGGACTACAGGCGCCCGCCACAACGCCCGGCCATTTTTTGGTTGCAGTCACCATTGTTGTTTGGCGGGCCCAGGCTGCATTCGAACCCGCCAGCTCAGGTGTACGTGGCTGGCACCTTAGCCCGTTGAACCACAGGCACCGAGCTGAGAAGGAGTCTGGATTGACATTTGCAGAGCATGTCATGTTGTTTACCTGGTGATTGGGAGCCTCCTCTGAAGTGGATGTCCTATAGTGAACATCCTCATGGCACGTTAAATGTCTTCATGCTCTGTGCCTGTTCTATGGGGTCTACCCCCATATCTCTTTCTGAGAACTTCTTGTCACTAGTCTCTAAATCTTGTCCTAAGTCTTTGACTGTCCTACCAGCTATTAGGCAGTGCTCATGAAAGAGCATGCCTCTGTACTTCTAGCCATATCTCAGTTTAAACACAGGGTATAACACAGTGTTTGAAGTTCTGTTCAGTGGATGTTCTTTTCAGGGAGACTTTTGATTAGCTTTAAAATGTAGCAGCCCATCTTTATTTGGTGCCAGCATATTGTACCAAATCGTTCACTAACCAGAGTCAGTGCTTTTCTTTTTTATTTTATTTTTATAAATCGTAATTGTTACATTGGTGCAATCATGGGGCACAATGTGCTGACATTATATACCATATGAAATATTTTCATTGAATTATTTAACATAGCCTTCATGGCCTTTTAATCACGATATGAAGACATTTATATTCTACATTTAGTAATTTTCACTTGTACCCTTGTAAGATGCACCGTGTGATCCCACCAATCACCCTCCCTTCACCCATCCTTCCCCCTCCCCTCCCCTCCCTTGCCCCTTTCCCCATTTCTTGTGCTATAACTGGGTTTTACCCTTCATATGAAAGCTATAGATTAGCTTCATAGTAGGGCTGAGTACATTGGATACTTTTTCTTCCATTCTTGAAATACTTTGCTAAGAAGAATATGTTCCAGCTCCATCCATGTAAATGTGAAAGAGGTAAAGTCTCCATCTTTCTTTAAGGCTGCATAGTATTCCATGGTATACATGTACCACAATTTATTAATTCATTCG
>CAUYON010133033.1:0-16276 GCA_963573935.1 Arctocebus calabarensis
TCCGTCTTCCAAGTAGCTGGGACTACAGGCGCCTGCCACAATGCCCGGCCATTTTTTGGTTGCAGCCGTCATTGTTGTTTGGCAGGCCTGGGCTGGATTCAAACCCGCCAGCTCAGGTGTACGTGGCTGGCGCCTTAGCCCGCTGAGCCACAGGCGCCGAGCCTACAATCTATATTCTAATAGCAGTCAACAGGTCACCAGTTAATAAAAATACCATTAACATCCCCCTGTGACTAAGGAAGAGAGGCATTCATCTTTCTAGGCTGTGGTCGGCCAATATAATTTCCTTGGCTGTTAGTGTAATTAACTGTGCTGGCCTGCACAGTTCCCTGGAGGGTAGTGCTGGCATAGGATGACCTTGAAGTTGCTCTTGGTGATTCTGTGCCGGAAGGCCCAGTGTGGGTCAGCCCAGAGTCAGGGTCCAAGGATGATACTTATCCATGTATTTATGCTGGACACCCAAAGTGTTTGCGCACAGTTTCTTTTTTTAGGTTTGGGTGCCTATTAATATAGCAACTGGCATTAGTTGTGAAGTTGACCATCTTTCTTTGGTATCTCCAGTCTTCCATTTTGCCTCTCTTTCTGTTTTTCTTTTTTTCTTTTTCTTTTCTTTTAGAGATGGGGGTCTCACTTTTGTTCAGGCTGGTCTCAAACTCATGAGCTCAGGCAATCCACCTGCCTTGGCCTCCCAGAGTGTTAGGATTACAGGTGCGAGCCACCGTGCCCGGCCAGTTTTGTCCCTCTTTCTAACCCTAAGACTTTCAACTTTGGTTTTTTTATAAATACAATGTCCATTCCATTTCTTTTTTCCAAAATTTTCCTTTACCTAATCGAAACACAAAAGCATTGCTATCAGCATTTAAACTTTGATCAATACACCATCATATTAAAATTTAATTACTCCTAAGTATTTGCATTTTTAAAAATGAATAGAAACATTTTTATTTCTCATGAAGAAGTGAAAAATAGAAATTCAGGGTTTGAGGAAAATCGAAGTCATTGCCACTAATGACTGAGATGACTTGCTTCTGATTCTTAGTAAAGTTTACTTTATAGAGCTGAGAAATTGAATCTGGAAAGCTGGTGAGGATTCTAAGCACGCACGTTTCTCTCTCCCCTCAGTTGTATTATGGATTTACTCTTTCAATATGAAGCTTTCATTCATCACTTTCGGTTTCCTACTAACAAATTTTAAAGATCTAAAATATCAAGGAATGGCATTATAAATGCATCTGTAGGTTTCCTTTTGGTTTTATTTACCTTAATATTTTTGCCACATTAGCTTCTGATCTTTTACTTTAAAGAACTAATATATTACAAATGCACATCACGTTTCTTTACCTCCATCCTGAGAGGTAACTATCCTCATAAAGTTTTACTATCGATGCAGTGCTTTTACTGGTAAATAATCTGTAATTCAGTTCTTTGTTATTTTTTAAAATTTTATAAATGTAGTCTGAATTGCTCCCACCCTATTGCTGCATTATTTTCCTAACTTCTCACACCTCTCAGTGTGACTATATTTGCAGATGGGAACTTTAAAGAGGTGGTTAAGTAAAAAAAAAAAAAAAAATTGAAGCTGTAATCTAATCTGAATGGAATCCTTTAAAAAAAGTTCATACACACAAAGAGACACTAAAGATATGCAAACAAGCCATGTAAGGGTACATCAAGAAGGTGGGGCTGTCTGTACACCAGAAGAAACCAAACTGTGGACGCCTTGATCTTGGACTCCAAGCAGACGGCCATGAGAAAATTTACATTAGTTAAGTTTACATTAGATAAATTTACATTAGATAAGTTTACATTATCCAGTCTGCGGTGCTTTGCGCTGGCAGCCCTGGCAGACAAATGCAACCTCCTTCAAGTTACTCTGCAACTTGTTTTCCGTTCTCTCCATGTTGGTACATATTGCTGTAGTTCACATATTTTAACAGTGGCACAGAGCTCGGTGGTCTGCACGTGGCACGGTTGGTTTATCCACTTCCTATCCTGGACGTTTAGGTCAGTCAAACTTTTCTGCTAGAATAAATAACGTCAAATGGAACAGGATCTGCACGTGTCCCTGTGCACACAGTATTTCTCTACCTCTATAGCTTTATCTAGAAGAAAATTCTTCCGTTTTATAGGACATGAGCTATACATATACTAGTTTAACGTCTCGTCAAATTGTCAAATTGTTATTAAGCTGATTACAGCCCAAACCTCTATCTCTGCATTACATTATTTCCGCTTAGCACTCCCATCACTTCTTGGTATTAGACTTTTAAATTATTATTCCAATCCATGCATGAGAAATGGTAGATATCTCAATATTTTACCTTGTATTTCTCCGATTACAATTAAGTTTGGGCATATTTTCATGTTTATTAAACATTCCAGTTTCCTGTTTCCCAAATTGCCGTATCACCATTTGTTCGTTTTTCAAGTGAAAGTATTTGTTTTTTTTCTGATTTGTATAATTTGTTTATGTAGCCCGGCAATTGATTTTTTTAGTTACACAGAATAGCAAAAGTCTTCTAAAGTCTGTAGTTCATTTTAATTTCTAATTTGAGGGTAGTAAAATGTATTAAAAATATGTTTATAGCTTGAAAATGCGTGTCTTGTTTCAGAAGTTTTTTCTTATTCGGGAATTCACTCATTGAAGTGCACTTGGAAGCTGTTGCGGTTTTTGCAAATCAGAGCTTTGTGGCGACCCTGCCCTGAGCTACTCTATCGTTGCCATTTTTCCAACAGCGTATGCCTGTGCTCATTCTGGGTCTCTGTGTCGCATGTTGGTAATTTTCAGAATATTAAAGCCTTTTTGTTTTTTATTACATCTGTTAGGATAATCTATGATCTTTGAGGTTACTATTGCAAATGTTTGGAAGTGCCACAGACCCTGCCTGCGAGACAGCAAATTAACCAGAATATTGGGGGTGTTCTGACTTCACCACCGACTGGGCTTTCCCTCATTTCTCTGCCTCTCTTCTGGCTTGCCCTTTCCCTGAGACACAAATATTCAAATGAGGTCACTTAATAACCCCACATTGGGCTCCACGTGTTATATGAAAGGAAAAGTTACATGACTCTCACCTTCAATCAGGGCATTTGGTGGGATCTCACCTAAGGTGCACAATACAAGGGTGTATTTCCAAATAAATGAGAGGAAATTTTAAATGTCTTACCATCAAAAATAAGTGAGGTGATGTCTGTGTTAACCAGTTTGGTCTAAGCATTCCACATTGTACATCAGATCATCACATCGAATCCCATAAATGCACACAGATATGATGTGGATTAAAAATTAATAAGAAAGAAAATAAAAAAGTAATAATTATTAAGCTTAATGAGAAAGGCATGTCAAAAGCCAAGATAAGCCAAAAGCTAGGCTTCTTGCATCAAAGAGTTAGCCAAATTGTGAATGTGAAGAAAATGTTCTTGAAGGAAATTAAAAGTGTCACTCTAGTGAGAATGCAAATGATAAGAGAACAAAATAGCTGTCTTGCTGACACGAGGAAGTTTTAGCAGTCTGGAGAGATCAAACCTGCCACGGTATTCCCTTAAGTCAAAACTTAAGCCTGAGCAGGACTTGGCTACCTCTCTTCAATTCTGCAAAGGCTGAGAAAGGTGAAGAAGATGCAGAGGAAAAGTTTGAAGCTAGCAGAGGTTGCTTAATGAGGTTTAAGGAAAGAAGCCATAACCTGAAAGTGCAAGCAGAAGCAGCAAGTGGTAATGTAAAAACTGCAGCAAGATGCTCAGAAGATCTAAGATCACGGATGAAGATGGCTGCACTAAGTAACATTTTCAATGTAGATGAAACAGCCTGAGTTGGAAGGAGACCTCGTCAAGGACTTCTGTGGTTACGGAAGTCAGCGCCTGGCTTCACAGCTTCCAAGCACAGGCTGCATCTCTTGTCAAGGGCTAGGCTAGCATGATGACTTCAAGTTGAAGCCATTGTTCCTTTATCATTCTGAAAATCTTAAAACCCCTAAAAATTATGCCAGATCTATTCTTCCTGTGCTCTAGACATGGAGCACATAATGCATCCATTTACAGAATAGTCTACTGAATATCTTAAGCCCACTTTTGAGACCGACCACTCAGAAAAGAAACATTTTCTTCTTTTAAAATATTACAGCACTTTGCAATGTAGTTGGTCACTTAAGAGACCTGAAGGAGATTGATGTTTCTATGCTCACAAAACATCCGTTCTAACCCGTGGCTTAGGATAAAGAAGTAATTTTGACTATCAGGTATTATTATTCAAGAAAGACATTTTGTAAGCTTATCATTCCCATATATAGCAATTCCCCTGGTGGATTTGAGGAATGCAAACTAGAAAATCTTTGGAAAGTATTCTCCATTCTAGATGCCATGAAGAACATTCATGATTCCCAGGAACAGGCCCAAAATGTCCACATTAACAAGAATTTGAAAGTTGATTCCAAGTCTCAAGAATGACCTTGAAGAGTTCAAGACTTCATCCAAAGAAGTCAAAATGTGGTGTAAATAGCAAGAGGGCAAGAATTAGCAGTGGAGCCTAAGGATGTGAATGAATCGCTGTCATCGCCTGGTAAGACTTTAATGGCAGAGGAGTTCTTTCTAATGGTTACACAAAGAAAGTAGTTTCTTGAGATGAATCTACTTCCTATAAAGATTCTGTGAACATTGTTGAAATAACAAAAAGGAATTTAGAATATTAAATAAGCTTCGTTGAAAAAGCAGTGGCAGAGTTTGAGAGGTCTGACTTTAACTTTGAAAAACAAAGTTCTACTTATGGAAATATCTCATTAAACAGGATGGCATGCTTCAAAGAAAACTTTTGTAAAAGAAGATGCACTCCATGCAGTGAATATCATTGTTATCTGTTTTTATTATTATTATTATGAAATCATAGCTGTGTACATTAATGCAATCATGGGGTACAATGTGCTGGTTTTATATACCATTTAAAATATTTTCATCAAACTGGTTAACATAGCCTAAGTGTAGAATATAAATGTCTTAACACACTGTTATCTATTTTTAAAATTGCCACAGTGACCCCTTTAGTCAGCAATCACCACCCTGCTCAGTCAGCAGCCATCAATATCTTGGTAAGGCCCTTAACCAACAAGCATATGATCCCTAAAGGCTCAGATGATCATTAGATTACTTATTTCTTGGCAATAAAATATTTGTAAATGAAGGTATTGACAATATCATATAATCCTATTGCATACTTAACAGACTACAGTGTGGTGCAAACGTAACTTTCGCATGCACTGGGAAGTCAAACATTTCTGTGACTCTCTGTATCACGATATTGTGTTTGTTGCAGTAGTATGGAACTAAACCTGCAATAGCCTTGAGCTACACCTGTCTATAGTGTACTACAGTTGTTCCTTGAACAGTATGGAGGTTAGGGGGAGCCAATCTCAATGTAGTCAAAGATTTATATATAACTTTTGACACCCTAAAAAGTTAACTAATGGCTTGTTGCTCAGAAGACTTACTGATGACATAAATAAATGATAAACTTATATTTTATATAAGTATTATATACTGTACTCTTATAGAGTAAACTAGAGAAAGGAAAATGTTATCAAGAAAATCATAAGGAAGAGGAAATAGATTTACTATTCATTAAATGGCAGTGGATCATTACAAAGGTTTTCACTTCTTGACATGAGTAGACTGAGGAAGAAGAGGAAGAGGAGGTGCTGGTCTCATTGTTTCAAAGATCTTAGTTTTTTGGTAAGTTTTTTCTCATTGTCACAAATCTCCAAAATATTTTTCAATTTATTTATTGAAAAATAAGTCCACGTATAAGTGAACTCATGCAGTTCAAACCTGTGCTGTTTAAGGGTCAACTAGGGTATTAACAACTATTATTAACATATTCAATCATGCTATTCCTCAGATCTACCATGTACCATTTCACCTTTTTATCAGCATCGCCCCATTCCCTCCATTCCCGGCCTCTGGGACAACCACTTCACTCTCTGCTTCTACGTGTTTGACTTTGTTTTAGTTTCCACGTATAATGGATGCCATGCAATATTTGCCTTTCTTTTTCTGGGTTATTTCGCTTAACACAATGTTTTCTGAGTTCATGCATATTGTGACAAATGGAAGGATCGCCTTCTTTTTTATATCCAAAGTGTCAATTTGGTGTATACTCCATATTTTCTTTATGCATTGGTCAATGGACACTTAGATTGTTTCCGTATTTTGGCCATTGTGAGCAGTGATGCAATGAACATGGGAGGGTGCATATCTCTTCAAGGCTGTAGTTTTATTTTCTTTGGATATACACCTGGAGGTGAAACTGCTAGAATTCTATTTTGGATTTTTTCAAGGAATACTCATGTTGTTTTCCATAATGACTGTACTAGTATACATTCCTACCAATAGCACACAAGGACTCACTTTTCTCCACATTTTTTGCCAGTATTGGTTATCTCTTGTCTTTGGCAGATTTTTATAATGCCCCTCAAAATAGTCCAATAGAAGAATAGGTAAGGACAATTCAATAAAAGGAAATCTGTGGGGGGCTAGATAAGGAGATATAGATTCACAGTAGTAATACTAGTCATCTTGATTAATCCCATCAAAATTTAGAAGTCATTTTCAAACTGTGAATTAACATCCATTACTGAATCAGTGAGTCAATTTAGTGAGTCAAAACAGTTATTTTTTTATAACAGTAATTTAAAAAAGAAAGAAGAGAATGGAATATCATATCAGCATTTAGTAAGGGTATTTTTATGAAAAGTGTGTTTGTGTATATGTGTACATACATATGATTATGATGTAAGATCTTTCTTTCCTGTCATAAGTTGTAAAAACTTCTGAAAGTCTCTGAATTTAAAGAGGAACTAATGGATTGTATGTTTTCTCAGGCGTTGATATAGAGAAAGGAGTGGAAAGTTTGCAGTTGTATTATGTCAATCGTAGCTGACATTTATTAATTACATGTTATCTTCATTTGACCTATGTTATAAGTGAAAGATATAACTTAATTTTCACAACAGTTTCAGAAGGTTGGAGCCATTAATGATGGCAAATGTTTTTATAATGAAAAAACTAAGAATAAGACAAACTCAATAACTTGCCCAAAATATCAAAGTTTGTACTAGAAAGAGGCAAAACTCAAGCCCAGGTAAGCTGAACTTATGCCTTGAACTATTATGCTGTAAAATTTGGGGGGCAAACATATTCTGTATAGTGGGTTGTAGGCTGGTTTAAATGCTAACTGATGGTTATACCAGTGTGATTCAATGCCTGTGCTGATTTTTGCCTTTCCATGTCTCAGATCACCCCGTCTCACATATAGTTCACAAAATTCATGTGGGGGCTCCTTAAAGTAGAAGATTCTGTTCCCAAGCCTCTTGCTCTCCTCTGATCTAGGCCAAACATAACAATAGAGTGTCTTGCTCTAGGCTCATTGCAACGTCGTCACTCTCTAGTAATGGCATTAAGTTTCTTAATGTTCTATTTTGTCAAATCAAAATGCCATGGGGAAGCTGTTTAATTTTCCAAATGAAGTTTCCTCCTTATGAAGAAGAATAGTACTATTTTCCTGAGTGTTAAAAGAATGAAAGAGATAATATATGTAAAAAATTTACACATTGCCTGAGAAATGACATGGATCCAGTAAATGAAAACTGTTTTTATTGATAGAATGTGAATTTAATAATCATTCCACAAGCATTTAGGGAACCAAATCTTAGTGGTGTATTAGCCTAATTAAGCTTCAAGGCAAGCCCTCCATATCTCTTTCAGTTTTCACCTCCCATCTGTTAGTCATTCTCCAGATCTGAATGTATCCTCCTTGACCTTGACATTTGCCATGTTTCATTCCTCTAGTCTGACACGTTCTTTCCACTGTGGTCTATGATTCTTTTTATTCAAACATCTAGAATTCACAGCCTTCACAGAACCTTCCTATTAGTGAAAATTTCTTCAGTAATGGGGCAATTATGTGTATTTTGGTATGTGTTTGGGCTCAGGTCTAATTATGTCTGAATATCCTGAAAGCCAAGGGAATATTCTATGTGATATAAGGTTCCACTTGAGTTTTTCAAGCTCCTAACAGCCTTGAAGTTCCCAGAAAACGTTCATGTCTATTAGTTAATTATAACACATATGGGGCGTTGTACGGTTTTATGAACAGCAGAGCTATCCCTCACAATTCTAAAGCTCTTTGTTATTTTTGTGATGCTCCCTTTTGAGAGGGATATACAGTAGAACCTCAGTAAGTTGACCACCAAGGGACTGTAAAAAGTCAGTCAGCATATGGAGGTGGTCAACCTAAAGAACTAGGCTTATTGTACTGATATGCACATGTGGCGCATGTTGGGTCTATGAAAGTTAGGTCAATGGTGGGGGGTGATGGAGGTTCTACTCTATATGGTATCTAAAACCAATCTGTCTTTTTGACTACCAGCAAAGCCATTGATTTTATTTTAAGATGACATATTCTTTTAATCTTTTTTGAATCTCTTTACCATTTTATACTATCCGAGAAATCATGCTTTTGTCCTCTCCTCCAGCAAGAGAATGACATATCATATGACATGGCATTTCTATGGATCGTATTGATAGGTAGTATAATTTTCATTATTAGGAATTTTGTGATTATTTTAAGAAGCTGTGCGAAAAGATTGTATGGACGGTCAGAGTCTCAAGGGGCTTTAGTGATAGATAGTATCTTGGCCCAGAAAGAATTTGATGTTTATTGACTCTCTCTCTAAGCACGAGAAGTCATTCTTGAACCGAGAATACTTTCAATGTTATGTTTCATATCTGTAGGATTAAAAAGGTTATATGCAAAATAAATCTGGCAATATCAGCTTGGTTCAGTCCCATTCCATAAACCTTAGTTCATGTAAAGCTGCAAGATTGATTTCTCAATATTCAATTTCTCAGTGGAGCGAATAGTCAAGACATGCATTAGACTCTGCTCTCAATAAAAAGCCATTCACATTTGCTCCTTAATGCATAATGATACAAGCTAGATCCTCAGTTTGCTTCAGATTTTCCCACCTTTTCCATGTCCCACATTCCCTCCAAAGTCAATGAGAGTTCAGTGCATGCAAGAGTCCCAACCCTACAGAACAGAACATGTTTTTTTTGTTGTTGTTAAGTCCAAGTACTTATGAGTAAACTATGAGGCTTACTTCTACCATCTTCTCCCAGGTGACACTCTCAGGGAAATCAGTGGAAAGTTGGCTTAACTGAAGAGTTCCCATCTGACCAACATGCAGAAATAACTTTATTTGTAATCCTCATACTAATAAGGAAATCTAGCAGTTTCTAATTTGGATGAAGGGATGGAGGCACATACCAACAACAGGTGAAAGGAAGAAACAGACTACTGTCTTCAGGGTTTTTTCTCTGTGTTTTATATTTTGGGTGATGGAATGCCTGGGGATGTGTCTTCCTTCTTAGAGCAATATAAGATCAGAAATAAATAAACTGGAATGCAATCTGCCAAAGGCAAAGTGTTCTATGAGAACACATTATTCTAACATTATCATTTCTAGTAGCTTATATGTAATAACTATTTGAGGCATGGTTTATTATACACTAAAGTTCAAAAGCAATAATTATTTCATGTAAAAGACTAAGAAGCTGTGCAGTATCCACTGCTGACTTCCCTACTTTTGCAGATCTGTAAATGTGTGTATATATTCTGTTGCCTTACAGTGAGAGAACCCCAGGAGGGAGGGGAGCAGTGATCACAGCTGTCCGGTCTTTCCCCCAGGGGTTTCACCTCTCTCTCTGTGCAGCCTCGGCCTCATCAGCTGCTAGGGAAGGAGGAGGGAAGGGAATGTTAACCCAGCTGAGATGACAGCTGCCACCACCCTGCCTGTGCCCTCCAGCTTTCTAATCACAAGGTGGAAAATCTTCAAGGGGCAGTTTATTAGAAAAGTAGAAGAAAAACAAAACAGAGCCCCAAGTGCAAGAAAGAAACATAAAGAGACAGACACATTTCCAGAGAATAGCTCTTTTATGTCTTGAAGTCTATCCGCAGGCTGGCTGGCAGTGACCTGACCCCAAGATTCTTTCTGCACTGAAGCTTCCATCTGACCAAGCCACCCACAGTTTAGCTCTAAGTCTTTTTGCCTTGGCCTCAGTGTTAGAACCAGAATGATTCTCAGGACCCATGGGGATTTTGGATATTCTCTATGAACTTGGAAAATTAAGGCTAGTCTTTTACTTGTCACTTTCTGATTTCACTTCTTGCAGCTCCCGAGAGTCCTTGTTTGGGAAGAGAAGGGAACATCCTTTTTGGCCCATGATGTGTTTTCTCTAGCCCTCAGAACACATGAAATCCACTGTGATACCAGCATTTACTTTGCTAGGTAATCTCTCAGGGTCTACATTTCTCACTTTGGTCTTGACTCATTTAGGACTTTCTGTTTGGCTTTTCTGACTCAAGTTCGTGATCCAGCTGGTAGACAGGATTTAAATCATAGCTTAATGTTACTTTCCTCACCTGGATTTGCCAGCAGTCGCCTACTATTCTTACAAGAATCACATTCCCAGTCCCTGTAAACAGCATGTGCTTCTAATTCAGACCTTTCATGAACTGCTGGTCCTCAGCAAGGTTGTTATTCTTCCCTGAGAAACTCTTTTAGTGTGATAACTTTTGCAGATCTTCAGGGCACCCACTTAAGCCTCCCTACTGGATTTGATTCACCATAATTCATAGTTTTAAAAATAATGAAGAGTTTCACAAGTTTACTTTCTCTTTACAGATTAAATTATAGTCTGGTGAACCATGAGATTTAGGAAGTGGAAAACTCAGTACAAGTGTGAATTGTAAAAGATTCCACAAAACAATTAATTACAGATGTAGACAAATATTAACATGCAAGATGGAATCTCATCCTGAGGGTATGTGCCCTTGATGTATAAGGTTAGATTGACTATTTTACTTCTAGAAAAACCTCCTCTTCTTAGCTTGAGTATCTAGGGACGTATTTGAGTCAATCCAGTCCTTTGTGACTTTCATCCAGTGACTCACAAATTCCACAGATTATTCATTTTAACTTTAGTCCAGCTGCCACGACATCAGTTCCAGTTCTCCTTGGTCAGTGAGACACTATCACTGTGTTCTTTATGTTATTCCTTGTACATACACTGTCCACTTTCATCTTCTAAAATGTTGTTTGATATTATTCCTTTAGTTGTTTCCACATTCCAAAGGATTACAACTGACAATTCACACGTATCCTTTGTCTTCATCATGTTTCTCAATATGCATAATAATGAACAAATTGTGGTGTGTGTGACTCTCCATGTCGAGAAATGAAATACATTTTCAGTCTCATTTCCCAAGTTTCTTTCATCCATCCGACACTTTTCACACTTTTAATCCACACTTACTACTCCTTGTGCACACTGTGAACTATGCTCCCATTATTCCTTCTGACAGAAGTGCAAACCCTCTTCTCAACATACACAAATCCTTCCCCTGCCCAAAGTAAACTCTTTTATCTTCAGACAATAAAGATAGGGATCCTATCTTATTCTTCTCAGTATTCTGGCTTCTTAGCGGGGTATATGCGTATAGTAGGTTATCAAACAAGAATCGAATAATACATGAATAAAAGAATTAACATAAACACTCTGTTGGTTTCTTACTGCTCTGTGAAAATGCCACTCTTCTCTCTTATCTTTCCTCAGGTTGTTATTTCATCCCCTAAATGTGACCTCCTTCTTCCTTTGCTAATGCTTAGGACTCACTCTTACTGTCCCATCACGACCCTTTCCTCCCTTCTATGACTGATCCCTCATCCACCTTCCAGCTCTTGATCGTGCACTGCCGTTTGGTGTCATGGTACTTCATTGTTTGGAAGAATGTAAATCTCATGTGCCCAAGTTGACAACTCTATATCTTTTTCAAGGGCAAATACCGTGTCTTCACTATGCCACACAAATCTATCACAGTGCTAGGTCTACGGAGGGGAACGGTTATTGAGGTGACCCACCATCTGAATGGAGTCAACTGTCACAACTTTTTTTTTAACATTTTTTTTTGTTTTGATTTGATTTTTTGATCTTTACTTTTTTTTTTTTTTTTTTTTCAGTTTTTGGCCAGGACCAGGTATGAACCCACCACCTCCGGTACATGGGGCCAGTGCCCTACTCCTTGAGCCACAGGCACCTTCCCACCCTTCGCAACTTTTAAAAATAGAATATTGACCTTGCCGAATGAGGGTGTGCTAGACAAAGCATATGGACCCTTCTTTCCTTAGCAACAGAAAACAGGACAGTGCCTGTGGCTCAAGGAATAGGGCGCCAGCTCCATATACTGGAGGTGGCGAGTTCAAACCCAGCCCTGGCCAAAGAAAAAAATAGCAACAGAAAACAGCAACACTCCAGGCCTACAGCAGTGTGCCCTTGGAGAGACTGCTGTTTGGCTCCTTTCAGAACACCAGCTGAGAGATATATTCACAGCAGATAGTCTACAGAACTACGCCCAATACTCGACTTTCCATTAGCTACATCATAATATGCAGATTCCTGTCTTATCCTGGCTCATGACCAGGATATCTGTTGATATCTTTTTCACCTAACCCAGACTTTCTTAAAGCACCCTGTCAATGTACTGCCCAGGCTCTTTGCTGGATGACAGGCCCAGCATGCTTGGTGGGCATGAACATTCCCTCTGTGGTCTTCCTGTCGGTTCTGCCTCCATCTCCTTCACTTAATAACTGTCAAGCTACCTAACTTTTAAGCCTCACTTTCCTCATTTGCCAATAGGATTATTAAAGTGCCTGTCTGTTATGGTTACTGTGCAGATACAACCTTGGAAACACACTTAACCCTTTAGAGCTCACAGCAAGAACTAAATAGTAGCTAATTTTACTACCTGAAATCACCTACTTTAGGAATTGCAAATAGCTAATATTTATTTTATATGAATTGTGCTTCTGCATAATCTGTAGAATGATTGTAGAAATTACTACATTGTAATATTTCAAAGATAAGGAAAATCTTGCTTAACATTTTAGAAGAATTACAAGTTTCCATCTCTAGAAAATCTAGTAGGTTATAGAAATTTTAATTAATCATGAAAATACAATATGCTATGTTCTATCAAGTAGTAAGAATTATATAACTTTTTCCATTTTTTTCTATGCTTGTCTGAAAGTTCAGAATTAAATTCAATAATTACTCACTTTGTCTACATTAACCAAGGAAGTTGATAATTAACTTCCCATTTACCTACATAGATCTATGGTCTTATTATTTTTAATATACAATTTTATTCTCATTGGTTCTATTCATTCTATTCCCATTCTATTCTCATTCATTCTATTTCCTTTTTTTGCTCTTTAAAAGAATTTATGTAGTTGACAAGTAATAATTATACTTATTTGTGGGCTACATATCAACATTCTAAAACACATAACATACAATGTATAATGATCAGGTCAGGGTAATTAGGATATATATCATATCAAATGCATGTTTTTATGTTAAATGAAACAGATTACTTAGAAAAAGTAAATAGCTATCTAGTTGAAGCTCCTCAGCTTATCAGAAGATAGCAATTTTATAATTCTTTTATTTAAAACATTTTATTTACCTGCAGATCCATGTATTAATAATTTTTAAATTTTATTTTGGGAAAGGTAATGCATTATTGTGGTTACATTATAATACAATGAAATAACTGCTTCTTAATCCCTGCTCTCATTTGGCCAGCTGCCTTTACTGCTCAATCATGGATAATAATTTGTATTCATTTGTATGTATATGTATACTTTTAAATTCTCTTGATACACATAAAAAACATGAATACACATCATTTGATACATTTTACATAAAATGTAGACTACTCTGCATAATATTCGCATCTTATGTCTTTCATCTAAAAGATTTTTAGAGATCTCTAGCTCTTACATTCATTTTTACAGTTGTGTATTCCTTTACGATACGGTTTTCAAATGTCCTTTTAGGTTTCTTACACTCTTTTGTTATTATAAACAATGTTATAGTGAATAATGTCATATATGAGTTTTTTAATATATGAATGCAGATTCATAAAATAAATCCTCTAGATTAAGATTGCTGCATCAAAGAGTATTCATTTATAATTTTAATAGATATTATCAAATAGTCCACAATAGAGCAGCATAAAAAATATATGGGAATATCTATTTCTACAAATTCACCTAGATACTATTCATTTTTTTTTTTTTTTAATTTTTACAATTTCATAGTCTTAAGGAAAGTGGGGTCTGGGTGTTTTGGTATATAATTTAATGTGATTTGTATTTCCTTTTTTATTAACTGTCTGTATCTGTGAACTTTGCCCATTTTTCCCTCGAATTGGGAGCCTTTTTTCTCAACGTCTTGGAGTCCTTCATCTGTTAACGTGATTGACTTTGTGTGATGAGTTCCAAGTATTTCTTCCTTCCCTCACTTTGTCACTTTTACTTTGTGAAGTTTTTATTTTAAAAATTACAAAAGTTTTTTGTTATTGATGGAGCATTTGCTCAGGAATTGTTGGGATGAATTTAGCTGAAAGCAGTGTATCTGGAGCAGCGGGCTTTGTCTAAATCGCAGGCAGCCTCAGGCTCCACAAGGCCTGTTTGTGGAGTTTCTTGAAATACAGTGTCATCAAGGCTTCCGCGTTAAAAATGCATGTGTTCCATCCCCATCATGCCATGGCACAAAGCCGTACACCAGGGTAGAATGTAAAGACATATACATATATATATAAAAGTTAAGGAACTGCCAATTTAGCGAATAAAGTTCTGAACTACAGGGGAAAGATTTTACTTTTGTTTCATTTCAAATCTTCTAGTTTTGTATCTGATTATTACTCTAGACCAGTAGAGAACAGGGGGTTCTTTTTTTTTTAAGCATTTGAGTTTTCTTTCTTTCTTTCTTTTTTTTTTCCTCTAAAGAGAACTTTATGAGGAGCCCTGAAGTGGAGTTTCTGTGGCTGAGAAGAGGAAGCCGTGGGTGGAGGCCCTGACACCTCTGCTTTCTCCTTCACCCAGTTCTTTCTCACCCTGCCATATCTAGCAGCTCCTGATGTACTCAGGAATACTTAGGAATCCACTGAGACTTGACAAATATTTGCTCTAATCTACCTTTTTATTCTAATAATGGTATAATGCCAACTCTATTGGCAACTTCATGTATCTCCAAATCTGCCTACCCTTGCTTAGTAGAATTTCTTCCTTAAGTATAGTTTAAACAAAACATTCTGCATAATAGCCTCCTTAATCTATTTTTTATTAGAAAAAATAAATGTATGTAAATAATGACTCCATAGTCATCAGATTCATAAAATTTCTAGGGGTTGGTGGTGGGGAGAATCTTTAAGATTACCACATAAAGTTCCTGGCAATGGAAAAATGTGCCCCATCCTTAGCCCACAGTCAGGTGGTCTAATCACACAACTACTGCCAATTTGCTCTAAGTCTTACTGTTGGAAGTTTCCTCTTAATACTGAAATTTCTTGTGCTTCCACACACTAATCCAACCTTGGCTGTCTAGAACTACACATAGTAAGATTCAGTTTAATACAAATATTTAAAGACTTTTAACATAGCTTCTCTTTATTCTTTTCTCCAATATTGGTTCCTTTTTTTTTATTTATTTGTCCCTCCCCAAAAGGGGAGCAGCACTTTCAGGCATGATTAGGGAGGCATGAGAGAACAGCAAGTCATTCCAATTGCAGCTTAAAGGCTGGGAGGAAAATTTGGTAACCAGCTTTCCAGACACACCCTGTATAGTTATGAATTTGGGGGATAAAAGACCAAGGCTAGAGAGAAGTACAGAAAAGGTTGCTCTAGTGTCCAAAAGAAATTTTCTCTCCTGGTGCTCCACTATAAGGCAAACCTGGGGCTCTTGAGGGGTGATGATGCAAGCTGGAGCCATAAGAATTTGCCCCAGGCACCCTCAGTCCAGTTTGGGCTCCGATGGGGTCACTGTCCCAGGAGGTCTTCGCCTCCAGGAACAGGCCACCCTCCAGTGGTCACCCTTGCATTCTGGACAAGGGCCAGGTGGCTTGCCCAGCCAGTAGTGCTGGTAGGAGCAGTCTTTTCTGAAGTGGCCAGTCTGACCACATTGGAAGCACTTGTTTTTAGCTCCTCTGGTTTCCCTCTGCTCCTGAAAGTTGCTTGTTTGTTGGAGTGCCATTACTAGAGCTGTCATTCTTTTCTGTTCCTTTCTCTCTTTTTCCTCCTTTCTCTCCAGGTCTTGGTTATAAAAGACCATAGTGGCCGTTTTAAGAAGATTCTCCAGGTTATGGTCTGGGCCTAGAGCCAATTTCTGG
>CAUYON010133036.1:0-22485 GCA_963573935.1 Arctocebus calabarensis
TCCAGAAGTAATTCAGATGCTGTGAATTTGAAGTTTTCTCTTCTTTCTTTTCTTCCTTTGCTATTTGAAATGTTTTATTTTCATGAGAGTCTTGTGGGATGGGAATAATAATTAAATACATTGTCTTCAGACAACATAAGATTTTTTTATTAAAATACTTCATACAAGTTATTAAAGGCTAATTTATGAAATTCCATAAACTTCAGGTTGTACTCCTTAAGCTATTTCAAGATATCTGTGTTTAAGATTTTGAAACACATATAAGAAAAATTACTATGACATATACTTTTGTAATTGTTATACATTTCCCAGAATGGATAAAAATGTTTGAGAAAATTCTTACTTTTAAGGAAATCCAAAACTTAAAATAAAAATACCTTTTGTTTGATGAAAAAAAAATAAATAAATAAAGCTTATTGGATCCTAAACTACAGAGTTTAAATATCCTCTGCATATTATTGGCTGGACAGTGACAAACAGATGGACCCTCTTCAATGGACCCTCTTCAAAATGTTCTACAAGACAATCAAGTTCTAAAACCTCACTTATATAGACATTTATGCATATAAATACAGTTGTGATTTTAAAATATCAGAAAGGAATAGTATACAATGAAAAGAACTTTGAACCAGGTAATACCTAGGAGAGAGCTCAGGAATTCAAATCACAGCATAGAAGTAAAATGGAAATTGAAAAACTGAATTAGAGGAGGGGAAAGGGTAATTGAATTATTTCCACTTAATATCACAGAAATTGGACCAACCCAGACAATACTGAATGTTTATATTAATCAGCATCTCCTTGTAGTTGGGGAATAATGTGACATGTGTGTAATAGATATGGGCCATATTTGTAGATGAGTTCTGTTTTTAAAATGCACCCATGATCAACAAACAAACCACTCCCAGAAAGTGGGGAACCATGCAGAGCCAAATTCTCTCACAGCCAATTTATCATATTTGGCTTCATCTTTCTCAAGCTGTTCTGGAACACAATTGACCTGGCTTTGATTGCGCATTTAAAGGCGATCTGTTCTGACTAGGTCTCCTCAGCTGGGCAGAGAGATTTCCTGGCCTGAGGCCATGCAAAACAGGCAGCCTCTCTACATCTCTGCTTACAGACTTTTAGCACTTGTTTCCTAATACAAATGAGAAGGGGGCATCTTGGGGAAATATTTCTCCTAAATATTCAGTGGCTTCTAGAGTTTGAGAGAGTTGTTGATAAGAGCAGCTTCAAAGGGGGAATTTTTGTTATTCACTGCCCTTAGCTAGAAAAACAAGGCTGGCACTAAATACTTTCTGAAATGTAACACAAATATCCATCAATTTTATCATTTTGTGAATATTAAAGTGCATTCCTTCTTGTCAAATTGGTTTACTCAATATTCCCTCCACAAAAGATATTATTCTAATTATTGCACCTTGCTCATGCATGAAATGTCCTCCTTTAAATGTCCTGGTTCTTTAAATTCCACCTTAATTCCTCAAGGGTTGCTTCTTCCATGAAGCCTTCCTGGGTTTCCTTAGCCACAGCTGCCTTGCCTACATCTTGAAGGCACTGAGAAGAGGTAACACTAACTGCTACTTTATGATGTATCACTTTGTACGATTGTCCAAATGTGTTTACTGAACATCGACTATGAGCCAGGCTCCACACCAGGTGCTGAGGAGGTGAAGGTGAGCAAAACCAGAACAGGACTTCAGTCTCATAGAGAGCACACAGGAGAGCTACAGCCACAATTTCAAACTACATCATTCTGTCCCTGCTTAAGTCTTAACTGTATCTCTTATTTTGTACCTCATATAGATTATCTTTTTATTTTTGGTACATTTGTTTACTCTCCCCTATTTAAATTTTGTCTGTGTAAAGAAGAAACAAAAATCAGACTTTCACTGACCATTGCTGTATTCCAGGTACTGAGATATATCACTTAGCAAATGTTATATAGCACATTACTAGTACACGCTACTTCCGATCCTCATTGCAATCCTATAATTCAAGCATTATTGGCATGCTTTGCACGTCAGGGATCTGACTTCCAAAAGAAAAATTAATTACTTCCATGGCCTTGTATGTCCATGGTGCCAGCCCAAAAGAATGCACTCCCTAAGTATTTTTTGAATAAAGAAATGACTGACTTTGGGTGGCTGAAAACCAGAAGTAGTACTATTGCAACACCTAAGTCTACCAACATATGAATGTAAATTTAAAATGATTACATTGAAAACTTTTAAAATCTTTAAAAATAAAAATAACAGCAAACAATACATAACCAGAGAAAATTCTTTTTTTTTTTTTTTTTTTTGGTTTCAGCCATCATTTTTTTTTGGCAAGCCATAGCTGGATTCGAACCTGCCAACTAAGGTGTACGTGGCTGGTGCCTTAGCCCGTTGAGCTACAGGCGCCAAGCCCAGAAAATTCTTATCTTTTGTTTCTGCTGATGGTTTTAGAAGCTTAAATTTCTCTTCATTTTTCTCTCTGTCTCTCTCTTTTTTTGCAGTTTTTGGCTGGGGCTGGGTTTGAACCCACCACCTCCAGGATATGGGGCTAGCGCCACCCTCTCTTTTTCTTTTATTTTCTCACTGTATTTGTCCAAGATGATTTGGTAAAGTCCACTGATTACATGCAGTAACTCAAGAATATATAGCACATTTTATGAGAGACTTTTGATCTAGGTTAAATATATTCAGTGGAGATGGATGTTATAAACCCTTCAAAACATGCTCAGTGTGTCATCTGATGGCACAGGTTTGTATAAAGATATCCTATTCTTTTATCTCCAAATTAGAGTTTAAGGAATACTTAGGAATTTGCAAAAGAGAGTGTCCTGGCACTGAAATAATTTCCTATTAACACCTCTCAAAATCCTATCTGAAAGCATGGTGTCTCTCTTTCCTTTTATTCCTAGTTTGATCTGGTGTTAATCACCTAAAGTGCTAAAAAGGAGAATCCTGAAAACCCCATTGTGCTTTAGTCATAACAAATTCAGAAAAAAAATCAATGCTGTTTCTGATAAACTGAGAGATCCTAAAAGACCCAAGTCTGTCTCAGCCTTAGTCCTCGCACATCTCCACTCCTCCAAGGGCAAATTCTGAGAACAGGTTTCAGACTTAAGCTGAGTTTCCCAAACTAACAAGCTGAGCATCCTAAGCTACCAAGCTGAGTTTCCCAAGCTACCAAACTGAGCTTCCCAAGCTGTCCCCGTGCCAACTGCCACGCTGTAACCCCCTGAGCCAACCACCACAGTGTAACCCCAACCCAAGCTAATTGCCACATTCTGCTTCTGTTTTTGCTTGCTTGCCACATAGCAACAAAAAAAGGTATAAAAAGCAGCCTGTTCTCTTCAGGGCCACCTACTTCTTGGAGTAGCGGTCCCCTGTGCAGGTGTAATAAATCACCATCTGATTTATACCTGAAGTGGGGTCCAAGTTTTTTTTACAGGCCTAGATGGGTAAACATTTTTGGAGGCCCCAGCAAGATTACCAACTCCAGACCCCCACCTAGGTCCACCACTGCCCGATGGCTCCAGGGGAAGGCCTCGGAGAGACATTCCTCTAACCCGGAATCCTCGGACATGTGGAGCCAGGGCACAAGTCTCCAAAAGTTCCAAATTGGTGGTTAAACAGTGGCACCTGGGTGAGTTTTATAAGTCTGTCTGAATCTCTGGAGAATTTGGGGGGACTAGACTAGGTGGATGCAGCTAAAAGTGGGTCCCTGGGGCTGGGGAGAGACGTCTCCCAGTCCCTTTTGGGTTTTCTGTCTTATTTTTGGTCTCCCTGTCATTAGTGTTTGTCCCCCTGCCATTAGCGTCTCATTGTCCATGCTCCAGTCTGTCTGTTTTTTCTACTTTAGACTAACGGAAGCTGAGTCTCTGGTCTGTCTGGTTTTTCCTCATTAGACTCAGTTTGTTTGGTTTGGACTCTGTTTGGTTTTTGAGTGCCTGATCTGTTTAGCTTCCACTCTTTGTGGTCTGTTTGGCTCCCACTCTTGGTACTCACCAAGGGTGAGTCCTTCATTCACATCTTCCTATGCTAGTGATATTGTGTGAATCCTGTCAGTCTTTTTCCTGGATGAGACCCCAGTCCACTGTTCCTGAACACATGCTCAAGTGGATCGCAGATCAATTCCTTCAGGGAATTGATCCAGATTTTGATCCAGAGGAGTTCTCTATTTTTTCTTACCTCTTTCTTTTTCTGGTGATTTGATCTTTTGGTGTCTCTGAGCCCATTCACCTATGTGTCTAATATTGCTTTGGTAATCATTGGCTTGTTCAGTCTTCTAAGTGCCATTGGACTTGGCAGTCCCCTGGGCTGGTCCCTTGGGGACTGTGTGGCCCAGACTTGCTTTGATTTCTTCATTGTGACCTTGTTCACTCTTTTATTTTCACTTGAGGTATTTCCTAGTTCAAACAACTCCTCTGTGCCCTCTTAAACACTCTTTCACTCCATTCTTTCTTTAGTAATACATGCCCCTCTCCTCTGTTTGTTCATCTCTTTTGGAGGAGAGTTGCCGCCGGTTTACAGGACCCTTTTAGCCAGACCAGTTCCCTCCACCACTTGCCTTTTTGCCAAGAGACCATTAGGTGCTGTTATTGTTGCCAAGAGAACTTGGAGAAACAGTGTGTTACAGAAAGAGGTGGATTATCTGTGGCACCTACCCAGCTGTTGGAAGGTCAAGTGCCACCAGCTTCAGTGGAACTCTTGGTCAGATTGCTTTCAGACTGATCCCTTGGTGGGTCCAGAACTCCCTCCCCGCTGATTTCCTAGTTCATTTGTTCTGTCACCCCACTCCTCCTATCCTCTGTGGGAGTGTGTCTTTGTATTTTGGCATTTTTGCTCTTTTCCAGGCACACGGCAGTGCCCCTCATTTGAGTCCTCTAAGTCCTGGATGGGGAGTCCCAGGATTCCCGGTACCAAACCGGTGGCTGGTATTCACAGAGGACTATACCCCTGGGCCCTTGGGACTCCCTTGAATCTGCTATCAAAGTTTAGATTTAGGAATAGAGACTTTGCAGGATTTGGCTATCTTAGCCCTTCTGTGACTCCTTGTGAACAAAGTTTGGATTTTTCTGAGTGGCACTAGAGGCATGGGTCAGGGATTGTCCACCCTGCTGACTCCCTTAGAATGCCTCATTAACACCTTTTCTGATTTCAGCCGCTGTGCCCGAGGATACTGCGAAAAGATGAAACCTGGCGCCTTGTGCACTCTCTGTGAATTAGAGTGGCCATCCTTTGGAACCAGATGGCCTCCTATGAGTACCTTTAATCTTTCTGCTCTTTCCAGCATTTGGACAATTGTTTACGGTCATTCTGGCCACCCAGATCAGATTCCCTGCATTGATGTCTGTACTGATATTGCCTCTGAGGGACCATCATAGGCTCGGAAATGTGCCAATCATTTAACCTTTTCTCATATCCGTTTAGCCACCCCATCCAGTTCTACAAAGATGCATTGCCCCAAGACAGGGCACCCTAATCCAAAGGAATTAGAGCCCAAAACCCTTGTGTTGCCCCCTCCACTAGAGGACCCCATTTTGGACCCTCCCTTCCAGACTCAGTCTTTGTAGCTGCCCCTATATGATCCCTGGCCAGAGGCAGAGCCAATTGCACTGTCGGCTCCCCCGGCACCACAGGTCCAGGAGGTTGCCAGAGGGCCCCTACAGGTTCCCTAGCAGACCAGGGGTGAACAACATACCAGCCCTCTAGTCCAGACTCAATGTCTGTTCAGCCAGAATTAGGGGCCCTCTTCTATGGCAGCCCCCATCCTGTCCCTGTGTCAGCTAGCTCCCACCCCAGCTTTGAGGGGACAGCCATTCATGGTATATGTCCCCTTCTCTACCAGTGGTCTGTACAATTGGAAAACCCAAACCCCCCTTTTTCAGAAAAACCACAAGGGCTAATCTCCCTCCTTAAAACTATCCTTTTCACTCACCAGCCCACTTGGGATGATTGTCAGCAACTCCTACAGGTCCTGTTTACCTCTGAAGAGCAAGAATGCATCCTAAGAGCAGCCCAAAAAGTGGTTGAAGGCCCAAATGGGTAGCCTGCCACCCATGAGGCTCTTCTCAATGCCCATTTCCCAAATAACTGACCCTCATGGGACACTAACTCTGATGGAGGTAGGACAGCTCTACTTGAGTACCCCAGATTCTAATGGATGGCCTCCAGGTGGCTGCTAAGAAGTCAATCAATTTGTCTAAGGTTAGTGAAGTCATTCAGAGTCTCACTGAAAGCCCTGCAGCTTTATTAGAAAGGTTGTTAGAGGCCTATACAACTTACATTCCTGTTGATGTAGAGGCCCCTGACAACCATTGGGCCATAAACGTGGCCTTTGTTGCACAGTCGGCCCCTGACATTAGGAATAAATTGCAGAAACTGGAAGGTTTTGAAGGAAAAAATCTCAGTGAGTTGGTGGAAATAGCTCTGCGGGTTTTTAACAACTGAGAACATGTAGACATAGAGCAACCACTAAATGGACAGGTAAAGTTATTATAGCCTCCCTCCAGGACCATTCCTGAATTCTGGGAGCTCCACAAGGCAGAGAACCTAGGTCCCCTTTAAAGCAAAACCAATGTGCCTATTGCAAGGAGATGGGACACTGGAAGAATGAATGTCCCCGACTGGTAGCCAAATCAGAGACCTAAAATCTTCATCAAGGAAAACATGGATTAAAGGTGTCAGGGCTCCTTCCCCTTAAGCCCCCAGGAGCCCCTGGTAACCCTAAAGGTTGGGAGCCAGCCTGTGGACTTCCTAGTAGACAGACACAGGTGCAACATTTTCAGTTTTAAAAACACCCCAAGGACAAGTCTTGAACAGAAAGCAACAATGTGGGCGATACTGAGGAGCCCCAGGCCATTGTCCCTTGGACTACAGCCTGCATAACCAACCTAGGTAGGGGCACTATCACCCACTCCTTTTTGGTCATGCCAGACTGCCCATACCAACTGCTGGAGCGAGGCCTGCTGCACAAACTCCATGCCTCCATCTCCTTTGGTCCCACCAGAGCCATCCTGGCGGTGCCTGACAGCCTCGCCCATATCCGATTTTCTGCCCCCCTCGGGGATGAATACCTGTTCTTCTAAGGGCTTGACAAAACCTCTACTCAGGATGAACTCTTCCACACTTTGAGGTCACTAATACCACAGGTATGGGCTGAGGACAACCCCCCAGGACTGGCAAGCCACAAACCTCCAGTGGTAGTGCAGGTCTCCAGCACTGCCACTCTGATCCAGGTCCACCAATACCCCATATCCTGAGAAGTCACTGCAGGTATTATAGTACACATCACCTGTCTCCAGGAAGGAAGCATACTAGTCCCTTGCAAATCAGCCTGGAATACTTCCCTCCTCCCTGTCAAAAAACCTGGGTACAAATGACTACTCTCCTGTCCAGGACCTAAGGGAAGTGAATGCCTGAACAGACACAATCCACCCCATTGTTCCAAACCCCTACATTTTGCTCAGCCTAATCCCCCCTTCTAGAACTTGGTATTCATTTCTCGACTTAAAAGATGCTTTCTTCACAATTCCTCTTTCCCCTGCTAGTCATCTATTTTCGCTTTAGAGTGGGTAGACCCAGAAAGCGGGCAAGCCAGAAAATTAACTTGGACGCACTCGCCCCAGGGCTTCAAAAACTCCCCCACTCTATTTGATGAGGCTCTGAGAAAAGACCTCCTCCTGTTTTGGGATAACCACCAGAATGTCTTCCTTCTGCACTATGTCAATGACCTTCTGTTAGCTGCTGAGTCAGAACCAGAGTGCAAGTGTGCCACTATCGACTTCCTCTGAGAGCTAGAGAGACTGGGATACCGTGCCTCCACTAAAAAGGCACAGCTATGCACCATAGTTGTAACCTACCTGGGGTATGAGCTACAGGGAGGTTGACATGCCCTTTCCAAGAGCTGGATCAAAGCTACCCTCCTCATTACCCCACCAACTACCAAAAGGCAAGTATGTGAATCAAAGCCATCTTCCTCATTACCCCACCAACTACTAAAAGGCAAGTATGTGAATTTCTGGGAGCAGTTGATACTGTCAATTATGGACCTAGGCTTTGCAGAAATAGCCAAATCCCTGTACACTAGCACAGGGGGAGGCAATAAATCCCTCCAGTGGGGCAAGGATGAGCTAAAAGCTTTCAACCAGCTACAGCATGCTCTCATTTCTGCTCCTCCCCTGGCCCTGCCCAACATTACCAAGCCCTTCCAACTCTTCATAGCCGAGATCAATGGCGTGGCAAAGGGAGTCCTAATCCAAACTCTAGGTCCCTGGAAGAGACCTGTCACCTACATCTCTAAGCACCTAGATCCAGTCACCTTGGGATGGCCTGGGTGCATGCCGACCATCGCTGCTACAGCTGAGCTGCTCAGAGAAGCAAATAAGCTAACTCTAGGCCAGGATCTACAGGTGGTTGAGAGCCACACTGTAGAGACTCTCCTCCTGAGTCCCTGTGACCGATGGATCTCCAACTCCCACGTCACTCAGTGCCAGGTATTACATCTTGAACCACCTCGACTAACATTTCTCAAAACAGCAATCTTGGACCCAGCCACTCTTCTACCAGACAATAGCCCAACATGGCACATTCATGACTGCTTGGACATGCTGGATACCCTTACCTGTCTATGACCGGACTTAAAGGACACACCCCTCCAGACCACTGACCTTGACCTGTTCATGGACGGCAGTAGTTACATCCATGAAGGTAAAGGTGTAGCCGGAGCGGCTGTTACCTCACTCATAGAGGTCATTTGGGAACAGACATTGGGTCACTGGGTATTGGCTCAGAAAGCAGAACTTATTGCCCTTACGCAAACCTTACAGCTAGCTAAGGGAAAAGCAGCCAACATATGTACACAGACAGCCAGTACGCATTCGCCATAGCTCATGTCCATGGGGCCCTTTATAAAGAGAGGGGACTCCTAACTTCTGCCAGAAAGGACATCAAACACAGAGAAGAAATTCTAGCCCTCCTGGAAGCCATTTGGCTGCCCATACAACTTGCCATCATCCATTGCCACGGACACCAACGAACAGACTCACCTGTCGCAAAGGGCAATGCTCTAGCCAATCAAACAGCAAAAGCAGCTGCCCTAAGGCCAGTGGGGCCGGCCCACATTCTTCTTGCCTTACCAGACCATTTATTGCCACTATCACCAGTCTACTCTGAAGCAGACCAAGAAGAAAGTAAATGCCTAGATTGCCTGCCAGGTCCCCAAGGCGGGTTCATCTGTCCAGATGGATGCCCCTTTGTCCCTGAAACTTTAGGTCAGCAACTGGTCAACCAACTACACCAGGGAACCCACCTCAGAGCTACAAAACTCAGCCAACTCATCCCCAAACACCTGTATATTCCCTGTCTCCACAAATGGACTAAAGGTACCACTGCCAGATGTCTCCCATGAAACAAGATAAATGCAACCCGAGTCCCACACCACATGGGGTTGGGCCTCTGGGGCACAAATCCAGGAGAACATTGGGAAATTGACTTCACCAAAATCAAACCAGGGTGTTACGGCTATAAATACCTTTTAGTCTTAATTGATACCTTTTCAGGATGGCTGGAAGCATTCCCTTGTAAAAAGGAAACGGCCCTAACGGTGGCAAAACACCTTCTCACTGACATTATCCCACGATTTGGATTGCTTCTCATCCTGGGGTCCGACAACAGCCTGGCCTTTATTGCCCAGGTCTCTAAAAAACCTGGCGGCCACGTTAAAAATTACTTAGAAGTCACAGTGTGCTTATAGGCCCCAAAGTTCAGGGCAGGTAGAAAGAATGAATAAAGAAATCTTAATCAAATTATACATAGAACCTGGTTCTAACAGGGTAGATCTACTCCCCTTCATTCTTTCAAGGGCTTGATTCACCCCCCCATTTCCAAGGACTAACACCATTTGAGATACTGCATGGTACCCCCTCCATAATCCCTAAACTAACAGATGAACTGTTAACCCCTATCTATAACCAGAAACTTTTGAGCTCATTACAGGCCATGCAAAAACTATGTGTGGACTTCCGAGATGTCATCCAGCCAACCACATCCGAACCCACCAGCATCCCCCTGTTGGAGCAACTCCACAACCTTCAACCTGGTGATTGGCATGGGTAAAAAAAATTACCCAGAAACCTTAACCCCTGATGAGAAGGTCCTTACTCTGTTATTTTAACTACCCCAACAGCTATGAAGGTCAGCGGAAAGAAACTGGCTGCACTATGTTCCACTCCACCATGGCTCCACTATACTCACACCAAGAAAGCCACCGAGGACCACACTATTTTTCATAGAGGTTGTACTAATTTGCAGCCCCACCAATACTGTATAAGCTTTCCTCTCTCTGTATCTGTGCCAGCATCTATTATTTTTGGAAATTTTAATAAAAGTCATTCTAACTTGAGTAAAGTGATATCTCATTGTGGTTTTAATTTGCATTTCCCATACCATATGATTAGTGATGTTCAATATTTTTCATATATTTATTGGCCTTTGGTCTATCTTCTTTTGAAAAGTTTTTTTATGTCCTTTGCCAAGTTTTAAATGAGGTTGTTTGATTATATCTTGTTGGCTGTCTTGAGTTCTTGGTAGATTCTGGTTATTAACCCATTATTGGATGTATAGCTTATGAATATTTTCTCCCATTCTGTGTGTCACCTATTTGCTCTGTAGATAATTTGTAAAGCTATGTAAAAGGCTTTTTAATTTTAATCAATTCCCATTGACTTAGTTTTATTGGTGCTTTGATTGCAATTAAGGGTCTTAATCCATAAATTCCTTGCCCAGGCTAATATTGAGGAGTTTTTCCAAAAATTTTCCTAGCATTTGTTTTGTTTCATGCCTTGGTTTAGCACTTTTATCCATCCAGAATTAATGTTTATTAGTGGTAGGGGTAAAGGTCCTGTTTCATTTTTCTGAATGAGGATACTCCAATACTCCCAGCACCATCAACTGAACAGGGCTTCTTTTCCCTGATGTGTATTGTTATCTGGTTTGCCAAGGATCAGTTGGTTGTATGCAGATATTTTTATAGCTAAGTTCCCTGTTCAGGTCAGTTGGTCTATTTTTGGAAATATCATGCTGTATTGGTTACAATAGCTTTGTATCATAATACATAGCTTGAAGTCTGATCATGTGATGCCTCCAGATTTGTTCTTTTTACTTAAGATTGCTTTGGATATTTGGGCTCTTTTCTGGTTCCAAAAGAAGGATAGAATGATTTTTTCTACATTTGTGGAATATGACATTGGTATTTTGATAAAGATGACACTGAATTTATAAATCACTTTGGCTAATATGAACATTTTAATTCATATTCATGCTGATTCATGAGCATGGTATGGTTTTCCATTGGTTTGTGTCCTCTGTGGTTTCTTTCCTGGGTGTTTTGTAGCTCTCTCTGTAGACATATTTCACCTGCTTGGTTAAATATATTCCAGATGTTTGATTTTCTTTGTGGCTATTGTGAATGGTATTGATGGTATTGAGTCTTTGATTGGACTCTTAACTTTACTGTTATTGCTATATAAGTATGATCCAGATTTGTATACATTGATTTTGCAATCTGAGACTTTTCCGAATGTGTTTATTTATGCCAGAAGTCACTTGAGGGAGTCTTTGGATTTTTCTAGGTAGCAGATGATATCATAGTTTGACATCCTCTTTTCTGATACCCTTTATTGCTTTCTTTTGTGTAAATGCCCTGGCTAGTACCTCCAGCACTATGTTGAACAGAAGTGGTGGCAGTGAGCACCCTTGTCTTATTCCAGGTCTTAGTGGGAATACTTTCTTTTTTTTTTTCTTTTTTTCCTTTTTTTTTTTGTTGTTGGGGATTCATTGAGGGTACAAGAAACCATGTTACACTGGTTGCATTTGTTGGGAAAAGTCCCTCTTACAATCGTGTTTTGCCCCCAAAAGTTGTGGCACACACCAAGACCCCAAGACCTCATCCCGCTCACTCCTTCCCTCTCTCTGCTCTTCCTTTCCCCACCCCCCCCTCATCAGGTCTTAGTGGGAATACTTTCAACTTTTTCCCATTCAGTATGATATTTTTTATTGGTTTGTCATATGTGGCTGCTGTAATTTTGAGATATGTTCCTTCTACGTCTAGTTTGTTGAGGGGTTTGTCTAGGAAAGGGAGCTGGATGTTGTAAATTCTGTTTTAGTATTTATTGAGATGATCATATGATCTCTGTTTTTGCTTCTTTTATGTAGTGAATCACCCTTAATGATTTACATATGTTGAACCTTCTTGCATCACTGGGATGAAGCCCACTTAGTCATGGTGGATTATTTGTTTGATGTGCTATTCAATTTGGTTTGCTGGTATTTTTGCTGAGGATTTTTACATCTATATTCATAAGGGATTTTGGTAATTTTCTGTAGTTTTCTTTTCTTGTTGTGTCCTTTCCTGGCTTTTGTACCACTTCCTTTGTAAAATGAGTTGGGGGAAGATTCCCTCCTTCTTGATGTTATTTAACAATTTCTGTAGAATGGGTTACCAGCTCTTTTTTGTATGTCTGGTAAAAATTGGTGGTGAATCTGTGTGGTCTGGGGATTTGTTTGTTGGAAGATTTTATTACTGCTTCAATATTGTTGCTCTTTAATGGTCTGTTCACAAACTCTATTTCATCCTGATTGGTTCTTGTGAGCTTGTATGTTTCCAAGAATTTATCCTGAGAAAATTATTTTCAAGAATTTTCCTTTATGTTCTTGAGTTTATACGTGTAGAGATTTTCATAGTAGTCATAGAAGATATTTTATATTTCTGTGGAGTTGTAACATTTCCTTTTTCATTTCTAATTGAGATAATTTGGGTCCTTTCTCTTCTATTCCTTGTTAATCTAGTAGAAGTTCCATCGATTTTGTTTATCTTTTCAAGAAATCAACTTTTTTTTACTTTGATTCCTTGTAGCATTTTTATTTTGTTTATTTTTTTTCCATTTTATTGTGTTCTGTTTTGACCTTAGTATTTCTTTCCTCTGTTCTGTGTTTGGTTTTCTCTCCTTTTTCTTGTTCCTTGGTAGATGTCATTAGATCATTGAATTTTAATCTTTCTGTCTTTTTGATGAAGGCATTTAAGGCTATGAATTTCCCTCTTAGGGATGTCAGAGTAGTATATGTTATGTAAAAACCTTGGGCTTTGCTTCTATGTTGGTGGTGATCTAGCTCCTGGATGTATGTCTTGGTTATAAGTATCATTAGTGTGGCGGTTTTCTCAGTCACTACTTGTTCATAGGCTGTAGCAGTAGTGAACAATTTGTGTGGTCAGATTTTTTCAGTGAGAGAGGATGGAATTTTTTAAATTTTCTCTCTTTCCCCTTTGTGTTTTTCTTAACAATGTGAATTGCATTTATACACCTAGTTTAATCTCTGAGATAGTAAGTGGTGCTTGTGCATAGCAATCAACTATACCCTGTATGATGATAGACCTCCCTGTCAGTAGGTGGCACTTGTCAGAAAGAACAAGAAATGCTTTGGGGTAGATATGTGATCAGCTCTAGCCCTTCAGGAGAAGCATGTGAATTCCCCAGAAGATGGATGGAACCTCTAGGTGAGCCCTTATAGTCTGCTATAGCCAAGGCATTTGGGGGAATAAGGCTGGACAGGACTGTGTAGGGTGAGCTTGCCCTCAGGCTTCACAAAAGCTGGCAAAATAGCTACTTTGGCAGGGGTCAACGGTCTGCCTCCAGTTTCTAGGGAAAGCCACCAAGAAGGGTTTGAAGTAGCTCCACACAGCTGGAAAGTCTGCTTGTGAAGGTGGGTTTGTCTAGGATTCATAATCTGACTTTCAGGAGTGGGTTTTGTTCTCCTCTTCCCTCCTCAACTCTATAGTCTTTTCTCCTTCTGGCACCTTCTAGCAGGCAAGAGCTCAAACTAGCTGAACTCCCCAGCATAGCACTGCAGTTGGGAGGTTCCCTGTCCAAATCCTACCCTGGGCTGAGAGCACAGCCTTCCTGTCGGGGAAAGGGTGCTATAAGAGTGAGCACCAGCTGAGATCCACACTGTGCTCTCTTTTCAGTTCTCCCCAGATGGGCTGCCTCACATCCTTAGATTAATCACAAAACTCCCTTCAGTGCCCCTGAGTGATGTGACCAAGTTTTAGGGGCATGGGATCTGGCCTGTGGGCCTTTCCCTGGGTCCCTGAAGATCAATCCCTGATGTGTGCTAGGGAGGAGCATGCTGGTTCTATGTTGCTCATGGGGGCTGCTCAGGCAGGTTTGAGTCTCTTTGCTTCAGGGAGTGCCCTGCAATGCTGGAGCAGCCAGGCAAGCAGCACCACAGAGGCTGGTGAGCAGGCAGCTCACAGTCCAAACACCCCTTACTCTTCTACAGGTCTCTAAGAGGTAGTGTTGAAGCTCCTCTTTCTCTCAAGAAGCCCAAATGTGGTGCAGGCACCAACAGGGGGAAAGCAGCAGTTCCTGAGATCTCTGGCTCTCTGGGCAGCTGTGGGTAAGGCAGGGAAAGAGGAGGAAAAGAATCTGCCCGGCTCTCCAGAGGGTAAGCTGCCCAGAATGTCCAGGCTCTCAGGTTACACAAATTCCCCAAAACCCACTGGCCCCCTATGGCTCTTACAGTCTGGCTTGGATTGGGGAAATGTTTTTGTGGAAATGCTCAGGATGACAACTGATGGGCTAAAGCCACCTGGGGAGGACAAAAGTGCATTTTAGGTTAAGAAGCAATATGACAACTGCCACCTTGGCTTGGATTTGTGGTGAGAGCAAGCACCCTAAGAGGGCTGGTGGCCTGGTGCTTTATCCCCAATGCACTCCCAGTTCACTGACAGCAGCAGCTTTTGACCCTATGAGGGACCAGAGGCTTTTTAGTAACTTGGGAGACTGCTGGCTTTCAAAAATGTGATGAAGGGAGAAACTGCTTTGGCTACCCTTTTCTCTGGATTCAAAGCCTCTTGAAAGTTGTCCTCTACCGATATCTTGCTTCCTATTCTGCTCCAAAACATCTTCCCACAGAATCTCTTGTAGGCTCTGGTATTTTTTCCCTTGGAATTACATACAATTTATAATTGTTTTCTTTCTTTTTTATCTAAAATGATTTCTTCTTCCTGAGACAATCTGGCACCAGGTATATTTGGTCAGACATCTTTTCTCTATTTTGACACTTTTTTGTTTAGAGACATACTCAATCAACACTTTATCTGAGTCACTAGCTCTATAAAAGGTATTTATATCTTTTCATTCCCACCATATCCTCTTAACCTGGACACTCTACCTAGTTCAGCCTTCATCCAACTCTCAGGGCCTCCTGGGAACCCTGGGGTGTCTCCTTTTGGTCATGTTCATGCTGCTGAACAGGGCTCCTCAGTTTTGGCTGCTCAGCAGAACCTCTCACCTGTGAAGATTTTCAGAATATCCACAGGCAGAGCCCAGGCAACTGAAGTTTTCAAGCAATCCAAAAATGATTCTGAGGGGCAGCCTGAGTTACAAATTACTGCTTCTCTTGAAAAGCAGTAATCCCCTAAATGTCAATGTTTGAACAAACTCTAACTGTGACACAGTAGTTTAGTAGCAGAAAAAAAATTACGGACAGCCATTTCTATGTAATTCCTTTATAAGTACTGGAAAAAAGAACATGTTTACCTTTAGAGAATCCCACATCCCCAGGTGGCAAAACAATAAAGTCAGCAACAGCAACTAAGCTTCCCTCCTCAGGTCCTTAGGCCAAAATGTACAGAACTCAGAAGTATCTTGTTACTTTAGATTTTTAGAGGAAGTTAATATTTTAATTATCGAGGTGCATAAATTTATGATTATAAATAGTATTTCAAGTGACTGGTTTATTTTTATACTAAATTTTGAAGTTTTTGTATTTGTTCATTTTCCCTTCAATTTATGCTTTTCTGTCACCCTCATAACATATCCCGCTGAGCTGTTCATTGATTTTTCATTGGTATATACAGAGGATGATTTGGAATAAGTCCTGTTACAGCTGGGAAAAAGTAAAAAACTTTTTGATTTAAGATATCTGTTTGATTTCCTATGCCAGACCTAGCTGGTAATTTATGACAGTGCCTGCTGACAGGATGCCCACTGTGCACTTCTGATACCAGGGAGACTCAAAAACTAATTGCCTCCCAGCTTCACAGCTGAAGAAATGAAAACTGTCAGAACCACCAAACTAAGTTTTTGGCATTTAGGAATTCTTCTTACAAGTAGACAAGGTACCAATATGAAAAATCCAATATAAGAAGATCAATAATTTCTCACTCTAAGGCCAGGCATAGTGGTTCACCTCCATAATCCTAGCACTCTGGAAGGTGAAGGTGGGACAATCCCTTGAGGTTGGGAGTCTGAGATCTGCCTACTTAAGAGACTCATCTCTACTGAAAATAAAAATTTTTGCTGGGTTTTGTGGTGGGTGCCTGTAGTCATAGCTACTTCAGAGACTGAGGAACTTGAGGTTGTTATGAGCTAGGCTGAGGCCACTACATTCTAGTCTGGGCAACAGAGTGAGGCTCTGTCCCCCCAACTAAAAATAAAGAATTTCTCACTTTAAAATTCTTACTTTTTCACCAATGAGTAACCAGCACCTCATATAGAGTCTGGCACATTGCCACATATTGTTATGTTCTAATATTGAAGAATATCAGGTGAATAATGAATTAATTCATAAATCAACTACTTCTGAAAAAATGTTAGTAAGACCAAAAAAAAAATTTAGATGAATTTTTATCATCATTTATATATAATTACCATTTATGTGGCTCTTTTGTTACAAAAGATAGTTTAGGTTAATAAAATGCAGGATAGCAGAGTAGTTAGCAGCATGAATGTGATTAAGAATGCTGGGTTTGACATTCATTAAATTGATGACTACAGGCAAATTGTTTAACCTCCTTGAACTTCATGCTTCACACTGAATATACATCAGTTTCATAATCGGAAAAATATTAATAAACTTTAGAAGTAAAAAGTGTGCTTCATGTAGTGAAGTTATATTCCCTAAGGTAAAAGGATGGGCCCTTATTTCTAAAATAGTATATAAATAAGGCAAGGTGTTAGAATTATGAAAAGTGTGATTTATTTGGAAAATGAGCTATTGACTAATAATGAAAGAGCAGCACTGGAAAATTATTTTTCCTAAAATATAAAATAAAAGACAAAAATTTAAAGGAGGAAATGTGGCCAACTGAGAAATACATTTCTAGAATTAAAATAGTAACCTCTATAATTATAAAGATGTTACAAAGGAAAATTATCTAACTAATAGTACTTTGGCTGGATGGAGATGAGATTTTTTGGGGCTAGTTTGTCTTCTATGTGCCCTAAGCAGACCTCGTCTGTTGCTCTGGGAGCCTCCAGACATGGAATCACAGAAGTATTTTATAGATGATGGAATGCTTAGGGAACTGGAAATAGGCCAGCTGTATCTCTGGATTTGCATAGACTCGGGAACCTTGAGGGACAGAAAAAGAATCCAGTGTTTCACTGGGATTCAAACATGAACAGACTTGGAAGAAACAATGGAGCCCCTGAAATAGTCAGATGAGGAAAAGGTCTGGCATCCTGGGCCATGCTGAGCAGCAGGTCTGGAGTATAAAGGAAAAAGGACATCCAAATTCAGCAGAGAAGAGGGTATGAGTCAGGAAAAATTAAAAAGTGAATTCTAACTAAAGGCATCAAACAGAACACATCCATTTAGTTCTGTTCTTCCTTACACAATTAATGGAATTTAAAATTATTTGTAATTTTAAAGGCTAACATCATGGGTCAAAAATAGTGGGAAAGAAAAGTATTAAAAACACAAATTAAGAAAAGCAAAAGAAATCATAATAACTACCTCTATAGATTAGAGAAAGCTGAATCCTAAGCCAATTGTGTTAAAGCTGTGAGGAAAACAGATTTTTATGTCCCAGAAAAGACTCAGAAAAAGATAGTTGCAGATGCAACCAGAAACAAAAGGATGAGTTTAAAGTGTGTTTAAAAAATAAATATTCCCCAAATCCTCTCTCCAACTTCATATAGATAAGAAAATTTTCCTTCCTTACTTTTAGAATCTATAAAACAGAGGATCTCTGGACTGGAGAATACTAGACATTGTGAAACACATAATGGAAATGAATAATCACCACAAAGAGATTAAGGGAAAGTTCCATTGAATTTTGACAGCATTGCTTTCTGGCTTATATCACTAGTCAACTTTACTCAACTATGGAAACAAGGAGTATAGACTCCATGAGGGAGATTGGAAGAGTCTTCTCTGAGCATTCTGAATAAGGCAAACGAGAAGTACTAAAGGTATTGACATTGGATTTTTTAAAAAAATGGTTGAGTAAAATCAATTTTCAGTGTAGCTCAGAGTTGACATCTCCAACATGTTGATTATAGTCAGCTAGTCAGTGGCCCATTGTTTAATATGAACTGACAGCCAAGTACCACTCTACCATTAGAAAGAACTCAACATGGAAGACTGACACCAAAACTTATAATAAAAACAAAGCAATTTGAAAAAAAAATCAGAGATGTGACAGGGTGAACAAATCCAAAAATAAAATTATAGAGATAAGAGAACATTATTCCATCAATAAACTAAAAAAGGATGATAGCTCTTGTAACATAGCAGGATAACATGAACAAAAATTTAATACAAGGTTTGAAAGACAAAATTAAGAAAATCTTTCAGAGAGTAAAGGAAAAAAAATGTAGGGAGATGGAATCTGAAATTAAAAAGATTAGAAGAGAAGATCAGTCTAGGAGGACCCAAGTTTGAATAATGAGCCCTTCATAGAGAGAGAGAGAGAGAGACAGAATGAGAATGAGAGGGAGGAAAGAGACAGAGAAAGAGAGAGAGAGAGAGAGAGAGATGTAGGTATAGGGGAGAAAGGAAAGAAGGGAGAGAGGGAGGGAGGAATGAAGAAAAGAAAAGAAAAAGAAAGAAAAAGGAGAAAAAGGAAAGGAGGAAATGATAAAATAAGTAATTCAAGAAAAAAAATTTCAGCACCAAGTGCTGTTTTTCTAGCACAAAAAAACTTATTTGAGCATAGTGTTTAAGCATACACCCACATAAAAGGCACAACATTATGAAATGCTAGATATAAATAAGAAAATATAAAGCATCTACAGGATGCAAACCAAAATAAATGTCACAAAGGAAAAAACTTAAGATGACTTGAATTAGCCACAGCATTGATAGCTAGATGACAGCAGACCAATGCCTTCAAAAGGTGAGGGAAAACAACCTACAACTTAGACTACACTCAAACTGTCAGTGCATTGTGATGCTTAATAAAAATAACCTTTCAGGTATTCAATGTCAGCAATATTTTACCTTCCATGCACATTTCCTCAGGAAACGCCTGGGGGAAAAAGCTCTAACCAAGAAAAAATAAGCCATGGGATTCAGTCAAGATGAAGATCAACCCAAGAGAGAAAGGAAGGGAGATCTCAGAATATACTCTGATGTAGGATAAGAGAAGAGGATCAGAGAAGACTGGAGTAGGCAGGAAGACTCCAACAGAGATAATTCAAGAAGATGATACAGACTGACTACTAATCATCTTTGTGCAGAGAGAAGATTTAAATAATTGGGGCAAAGTCTGTGGTTAGACTAGACATAAGTGCATACAAAATTAAGTAAAAATATGAGACAATTATTTACCCTAGGAAAACATAATATTTAGAAAAAGTCATCACAGTTACTCATATATATTAACCATGAAAATCATTTATAATAGTTGTGTTAGGGTAAACACTGAATATTTAACCAAGGCTTTCATGCAAATATATTAAAGTGGTACTAGGATAGGAAACATGAGAGTTATAGCATTATTGTTACCACAGAAAAATTGAGAAATGGTAAAGTAACCATTATATTTAGAAAAATAGAAACATCATGAATGGAAAAAAAGTGGAAATAGAGAAAAGGAGTAAAATTAGAAATAGAAATTTAAAAATAAGAATAAATACCAAAGGATTCTAATCAAATAGATTAAAGAATTTTCTTGGGGGATGTAACAGGGCAGCAGATAAGCATAGTATTGTTTTTTTCATCAATAAATTTTAGAAATTTTTTTCAAACTATGTGTCTTTGAGAAAAATGAAACCTCATTTAATAGAGAGAGAGAGAGAGATAATGTGAGAAGAAAATAACAGAATTTCTGGAAATAAGAGTCCTTTAGGAAATTTCAAAATAAAGCAGAAAGTTTTAATAACAGACTAAACAGACTAGATGAAGCTGATGAAAGAATTTCAGAGCATGATGACAAGGCTTTTTAATTAACTTGGTCAAAAATGTATGTATAAAAAACTATCAAGAATAATGAGCAATCTTTTTAAGAAATAATGTGACTATGTAAAGTGACTAAATATAAGAATCATAGGTATCCCTGAGGGAAAAAACTAAAAAGCTAAAATCATGGGAAATTTATTTGAGGGAGTAACTGAGGAAAATACTGCTATTTATTTTGACATTCAGATATAAGAAAATCACTGAACATCTGGAATATACATCCCAAATAGGACATCACCAAGGCTCATAGTCATTAATCTGGCAAAAGTTAAAGAGAAGGATGAAATGCTACAACTGCATGATGTCAAGTAACTTGCAAGGGAAAACCCATCAGAATAATGACAGAAAGTTTGGATATGGGTTTGGGGGGCCATTTCAAGTCTTTTTAAATATTCTTCTTAAACAGAAGAACTGCCAGCCAAGAATTTTTTATCCTGAAAAAATATTTTATCAATGAACAAGCAAACGGTAAGGTCACCACTAGATCTACTCTATAACTATATAGCACTCTTTAAAAGCGCTCTCTGTATGGAACAGCACAATTGATACCCACCACAGTAAAAACATACAAAACTTAAAACTCACAGCTCTTATGATAGTGAATGAAGGAACAAGGAAAAGCAAATACTTAACAATCAACATGATGAACAGAACAGTACAGCTCACATATCAATATTAGCACTGACTGTCAATAGTTATAATGTGCCATTTAAAAGTTACAGGTTGAGGAGGAGCCAAGATGGTGGTCTGTAGCCAGCTTTCTGCAGACGCTCCTGTCCAGAAGGACAGAAATTTCCTTAAATTTCCTTTCTGTTAAAGGACAGAAATTTAGCAAGAAAGCCAACGGTTTGGAGCTGAGCCAAGAGACAAGGTCGAGGAACGCACATCAACCCTGCTGGAGCGACCTGTAACCCCAAGGATACAAATAAAAGGTACAGAGCACATCACCAAGCGGACAGGAGTCCCCTCCCCCTTGAGAGAGGTTCGCAGTATACTCCATACCTCCATACAAACAAGCGAACAGAGTTCAGATGTCCTCCCACTCTACCCCATGGGAGAGACCCTCTAAAACCCGAACCTCCTTCCCCTGTGCCACGGCACTCTCCTGCCAGGCATAAAGCTGAATAAAACTGTACATATTCTCTATCTGCAAGTTGGAACTCCCAGCATTCCCCTTCACTCTCACCCTGAGGTCTGGAGGTCTGTCCCCCACAGAGTTCAGATTCTTGAACACTTTCTCGAGGGGTGTGGACAGGGCATGGGTTGCCACTAGTCTGTGCTGTTCTCCCGGCTCAGGAGCGGTGAGAGAGTGAGCCAAAAAGGCCGACCAAAGCTTTGCTAAATTTCGGCCACACCTGGCCCTCAGGGGATGACAGCTGAGACAAAGGGCTGAAGCTCATAGACTAAGTCAGGACTATTAGCAGCCCAGCATCTCTTCCACAGGGCAGAAATTCTTCGAACTTGTTCTGTTCTATCAGGTTTTTCATCTACTTTACATCAATCAGGGACAGGGCTGGAATTGAGTGAATCACCCCAGCCCCTATCAAGTACCCAGGTTGTCAGGCCTCACCTCCCCCCCTGCCAACACCGACATAACTGGTGGACTGGCTGAGGAGCCACAGAGCCCCATTTGACCTAGGCAGGCACAAACCTCTAGAGCATCTGCTCATTGGAGGGAACTGGACCACAGCCCTGCAGGGTTACCAGAGACTGGGTGCGACGGAGGGGCAAGGCGGGGAAAGAGGCATCAAACTTCCTAGGCTAATTTACTGGCTAGAGGGGGCCCTCCTGAGCTCACAGAACACTGGAGCAAGTTATACTAAAGCTGCCAGCAGACTTCTGCTGTCTAGTCGCCAGAGACTTTTCAACTCTTTGATTCGAGGTTGGGACTGGCTGGGACAATTGATTGGTACCTCTTCAACTGGGTCAATCACCCGAGGACTTTCCAACATTGTACACTGGGTGTGTGGTAGTGGGAAAGTTTGATTTTCCTTTCCAATTGTTGTGGAATTGTTGTGGGAGAACACTCACAGAGGGGCTGCTTTGCTTAACCTGGCCCTCAGGGGATGAAAGCTGAGACAAAGGGCTGGAACGCACAGACTGAGTAAAACCCATTTGCAGCCACAGTCTCATCAGGGAAAATAGCCTTGACAGAAATAAATTCTGTGAACTTGTTCTGTTCCAGCAGCAACATCAATCAGGGACAGGGCTGGAACTGAGTGAATCACCCCAGCCCCTGTTAAGTACC